>BPLS01027155.1:33481-79207 GCA_019656275.1 Rhododendron kiyosumense
GAGAGTTGTATTAGATATAGGGAAGTTGTGATATTTAAGTTTGCTTACAAATTTATTTTGTACTTTTGGGAGAATAAAAATGAAAGTACGTACTTCTATTTGGTTCTGTAAATTTGTGTGTGGGTAATTTGGTTGGAATATCCTCGTTTTGTCCTTGACTTCTGTGCTTTCTTCTTCATTTTCTTTTCTATTTGTCTGGGTAATTGGTCAAGTTTGTGGGTAATTTTTGGTGGTTAATTCCATAACATGAGGAGTGGTCTTCAATTATAATGAACATGGGGCTTACATTGCCAGTGGTTACGATTTTCCATCCGAATTGAGTCAGCGTTTGTTTATTGGTGTTTGGGATTTATGCCCAATCCTATTTAACCACAATGGGATTCATGCCTCTCCCTCGAAGGAATGCCTATACAAAATACCATGTGTACGACATTGAGCACAAGATTTTCTTGTGTGCATGGATGCGTAAATCTTGTATTGTACTAAAAACCTTGTAATACTCCAAACACACTGAAAAAGCACGAGATTTTTGTGTGTGCATGGAGTCGTAAATCTTGAAATACTCAAAATGAAGCGAAAATAAGCAACGCAACAATATACAGTAGCGCTATGTTTGGTTTACACTATAAGAACTAATGAGTAGCGCTACGTTTGGTTTACACTATAAAAACTAATGAGTACGACAATGAGCACGAGATTTTTGTGTGTGCATTGTGGCGTAAATCTTGTAATACTCAAAACGAACCAAAATAAGCAAAGCGATGTCCAAGTATACAATAGCACTTGGTTTACGCTATAAAAACTATAAAGATACTTGAGGAATACTGAAATTCCAAAATCAGCAGGTCATGTGACCTTAGGATGTCTACTAAGCCACCAGACATAGCCAACTTTAGAATGTTTTATTTGTCCAAACAATTCTAAGCCAAGTGGTTTATTTTTTTGTCCTTATTCAAAATTTTTTTGTAATTTGTTAGTTTGTCTTTAATTTTTGGAGGATTATTGCATCGTCATGACGAGAGGAATCTAAAAAGTAAAAAATTATGATCAAAATCAAATGTTTTTTTAATAAAGATGAAAATAAGCCAATTTTTTCGTCCTAATTCAAAAAAAATTTGATTTCGATCATAATTTTTTACTTTTTAGATTCCTCTCGTCATGACGATGCAATAATCCTCCAAAAATTAACGACAAACTAAAAAATACGAAAAAAATTTGAATATGGACCAAAAAATAAACCACTTGGCTTATTTAGCCAAACACCTAAACATTACTCTTTTTTTGAAAACACAATCTTCGTGCAAAATATACACAAAAATCCTTAACTTCCACATAATCATGGAGACTTCCACATTACTTGAAAATGAGCAGATGTAATGTTATTTATAGGGATGAAAATAAAACCTACGAGTGAGGGGAACAGTAAATTGGAAACAATTACTCGAGTAGCCTCGGGAAAAAATTAGCTCAATCAGATGACCGCAAGTTCTTGATCCAATATTTTAACTTTTCATTCAAAATTCATACTGCTACTCTAACAATTATTTAAATTTAATGAATGTTTCAGATTGTTTATGTGAAATTTTGAAGTGGGCTCCACAAGCTGTCTATGCACGTAGTCTTTTGTTTGGTGGCCACATGACCTTTTCTCATCCAAGATTTGGACTGCCATTATCTATTGGACCAAATGGGTTGCAATTAGAAAGTTGAGGGATGAAATAGATTATTTTCAGAGTTTAAAGATGAACTAAAAAATGTGAATAGTTTAGAGATAGAAACATAATTAACTCTTAATTAAAATGTTCAACAAACACAGAAGCAACCATACAAAACACGGATACACTCATACTATTCCTTTCGTCCCTTTTTTAGAGTCCAATATTTCAGTTTTGGTTGTCTCTTAATAAATGTCCATTTTGTAAAGTTAGTGGATAAAAATTGGTGTATTTTTCATTTTGGCCGTAAAAGTAGATTCCATTTTAAACAGTTATCGAGTAAAATTGTAATGAATGTCTCCATAGAGAGTATATAGAGAAAATAAAGGTAAAAGTTGATGTAAAAAATATAATGATAATGGCTAGCTTCTTAATAAATTGGAGTAACGAAATTTGACACTTAAAAAGCGATGAATAGAGTATTACATAAAACGAAACCAAACAAGGCAACAATGCTTACGGGTTTTTTTTTTACCAAAGATAAACTGCATTAATAAGAAAGTACATCCATCCTAAGTTTACATCAACACAACCCCTTGTTTTACACTATAAAAATTAAGTTTAATTTCACTTACACCCCTGGTACTTTGATCAATTTTCACTTATACACCATAAACTTCAAATTTTGAACAATTGCACCCCTAAACTTTATGGTAAAGTGAAACCGTTAGCTTTTACACTAAAATTGACCGAAAAGTGATGTTGACTTCTTTCTCCTTATTTTCCTACCCAACTAAAGTTTTAAATACTTACAATATCCCTAAATAAAATATCCAAGGCATCTTTAAGGAGAAAATTTTTCATCTAAAGCAAAGAAATCTTAAAATATTTTTCTTCATTTTCTTGATGTGTTCTCATTTCGTCCCATCTATTAGACCACTTGGTTGGTGCCAACATTTGGCAGAAAAACAAACAAACAAACAAATTGTTTCCATTATTTTTTTTCTAAATCTTTTCTCTAATTGAATGATCTCAATGACTTCTTTTGATTGGTGTAAATCCATTAGATGAATTATTCAAAATTTATGTTTTTGAAAAAAATATATTTTTGTGAAGTTATCATTTGTTCTCTTTTTTAATTATTATTTTCTTTACACATCTCCAAATCTTTCTTATTTTGGGCAATAAAAATAATAAACTTATTTTTCCAAAAAAGCCTTAAATATTATATGTTATAGGCATTTAAAAGGTCATTTGCTAGAAAACTATAGAAAGATCCTCCAGCGTCACTTTTTCGGAAAAGTTAACGGTTTTCACTTTACCATGAAGTTCAGGGGGTATAAGTATAAGAGGTGTAAGTGAAATTAGCCCTAAAAAGTAAAGTGATAATTACAATGTTGGGTGTGCATATTTGTATAGAGCTCTATCTTATAGTATTTTATAATGAAGAAGTCTGACAATTTTTTTTTTGGTTTCAATTTGAGTTCGGTGCTGATACGTTCTTACAGTAAACCAAAACAAACTTGGAAGTACGATTTCACAACAAAAGCAGCCCAACTAGCAAGCGGGTAGAAAAAGTTAAGAAATACGTACTAGCCCCATATTGATTATTCGTCGGTTTTAGATAAAATTGCCATACCTAGAGCTAAGGATGGTCAATGCAAAAGAGGGAAGAAATTGCGAGGAAAATGGTTCATTAACATTTAATTGATAACGATTGAAAAGAAAGGGAAAGAAGCCATTAGATATAGCCAACTAACGTTCTATAGAGAGTTAAATTCTTTGATAATGATACTTGACTTGCCAAAGTCTTTGTTTTATGGAGTAGTCTTAGAAACATATATAGCCACCGGTAATTGCAAGATTTTTTTGAATGAGGCAGGCCCACATTGTTAATTTTATAAAACAAAATAGAGACTATTCTTGTCTTCTCTGATAATGACCAATATTGGCTTTTCCAAGTCTTCGTTAATTGCTTTATCGAGCCCAAGGAATATGGCCATGAGAAGAGTGATCGCTAGACTTTTTGAACGAGGCAAGGCAAGCTCACATTGGTAAACGGAACCAACACGGAAAGATGGGGCCAGAAAGACTCTTCTAATCTATTAATCTGATAATGACATGTGAAATTGCCAAGTTCAAGGGGCTGCTCCACATGGGTTAAAAAAATGCACCAATTTTTTTTTTTATAAATAAATCAAAATGTTCTTAGTATTGTTGGTGCAAAATTACTTGTGTAAAGTTAAACTATAAAAGTCCAAGTAAATTTAAACACAAAATATTATTGTCCAACATTATAAAATAAGTCCAGCCCAAATAATTTGACTGCTTGAGAACGTAAAACTTAAAGCGGTGTAAAAATACACAAAAAGTAACAAGGGGAGTATTATTCTTTTTTCACGTGAGTAACAAAGATCTTTTTCCCCTTATTTTTTGGGAATTGACAATACCAAAACTGTTTTTGTAGGTGCCAAAACTCCAGTGCATAAAAGTCTTGTACATTGCAAATGGTACAAGCCTTTTGTGCACTAGTACTAGAGTTTTAGCACCAAAAAAAATGATTTCGGCATTATCATTTCTCTATTTTTAACCAAATACATCTAAATCTTTGCTCCAATCTTATAACGAAAGCATAAGCGGCTTTACTAATGTTTGAGGGGTTTAAACAAATCCATTGGGTTAAAAAAATATACTGAAGTTTTGTATTTCTTAATATAATTTAGTTTTTCTTTGTCACACTGGGTCATTCGTGCATAGCCCCATATCGGTGCAGATACTTTTTTACAGTATACCAAAACAAACCGGGTAGTATAGTTATACTGCAAACATCGCCCAACGACCAAGCGGGTAGAAAAAGTTAAGAAATACGTACTAGCCCCATATTGATTATTCGTCGGTTTTAGATAAAATTGACATACCTGAAGCTTAGGTCGGTCAATGCAAAATAGTGTAGAAATTGCGAGGAAAACGGTTAATTAACATTTAATTGATAATGATTGAAAAGAATTGGAAAGAAGCCATTAGATATAGCCAACTAACGTTCTATAGAGAGTTATATTCTCTGATAATGATACTTGACTTGACAAAGTCTTTGCTCTATTGAGTAGTCTTAGGAACATATATAGCCACCAGTAATTGCAAGATTTTTTTGAATGAGGCAGGCCCACATTTTTAATTTTATAAAACAAAATAGAGACTATTCTTGTCTTCTCTGATAATGACCAATATTGGTTTTTCCAAGTCTTCGTTAATTGCTTTGTCGGGTCCCAGGCATATGGCTATGAGACGAGTGATTGCTAGACTTTTTGAACCAGGCAAAGCAAACTCACATTGGTAAACGGAACCAACACGGAAAGATGGGGCCAGAAAGACTCTTCTGATCTATTAATCCGATAATGACTTGTGACTTTGCCAAGTTCAAGGGGCTGCTCCACATGGGTTAAAAAAATGCACTAATTTTTTTTATAAATAAATCAAGTTGTTCTTTGTATTGTTGGCGCAGAGTTACTTGTGCAATGTTAAAATATAAAAGTCCAACTAAATTTGGACACAAAATATTATAGTCCAACAATATAAAATAAGTCCAGCCCAAATAAGCTTGACTGCTTGAGAACGTAAAACTTAAAACGGTGTAAAAATACACAAAAAGTAACAAGTAGAGTATTATTCTTCTTTCACGTGAGTAACAAAGATCTTTCTCCCCTTATTTTTTGGGAAGTGATAATGCCAAAACTGTTTTTGTTGGTGCCAAAACTCTAGTGCATAAAAGTTTTGTACATTGTAAATGGTACAAGCCTTTTATGCACTAGAGTTTTGGCACCAACAAAAATGGTTTTGACATTATCATTTCCGTTTTTTTAACCAAATACATCTAAATCTTTGCTCCGATCTTATAATGGAAGTATGAGCGGCTTTACTTGTGTTTGAGGGGGTTCAAACAAATCCATTGGGTCAAAAAAATATACTAAAATTTTGTATTTCTTAATATAATTTAATTTTTCTTTGTCGCACTGGGTCATAGCCCCATATCGGTGCGGATACTTTCTTACGGTATACCAAAACAAACTGGATAGTTCAATTTCACAACAATAACCGCCCAACTTCCAAGCGGGTAGAAAAAGTTAAGATATACGTTCTAGCCCCATATTGATTATTCGTTGGTTTTAGATAAAGTTGCCATACCTTGAGCTAAGGTCGGTCAATGTTAAATAGTGAAGAAATTGCGAGGAAAAAGGTTCATTCACGTTTAATTGATAACGATTGAAAAGAAAGGGAAAGAAGCCATTAGATATAGCCAACTAATGTTCTATAGAGAGTTATATTATCTGATAATGATACTTGACTTGACAAAGTCTTTGCTATATGGAGTAGTCTTAGGAACATATATAGCCACCAGTAATTGCAAGATATTTTTGAATGAGGCAGGCCCACATTTTTTATTTTATAAAACAAAACAGAGACTATTCTTGTCTTTTCTGATAATGACCAATGTTGGCTTTTCCAAGTCTTCGTTAATTGCTTTATCGAGCCCAAGGAATATGGCCGTGAGACGAGTGATCGTTAGACTTTTTGAACTAGGCAAGGCAAGCTCACATTGGTAAACGGAACCAACACGGAAAGATGGGGCCAGAAAGACTCTTCTGATCTATTAATTCGATAATGACAAGTGAAATTGCCAAGTTCAAGGGGCCGCTCCACATGGGTTAAAAAAATGCACTTATTTTATTTATTTATAAATAAATCAAGTTGTTCTTAGTATTGTTGGTGCAGAATTACTTGTGAAATGTTAAACTATAAAAGTCCAAGTAAATTTAAACACAAAATATTATTGTCCAACATTATAAAATAAGTCCAGCCCAAATAAGTTTTACTGCTTGAGAACATAAAACTTAAAGCGGTGTAAAAATACACAGAAAGTAACAAGTGGAGTATTATTCTTCTTTCACGTGAATAGCAAAGATCTTATTCCCCTTATTTTTTGGGAAGTGATAATACCAAAATTATTTTTATTGGTGCCAAAACTCCAGTGTATAAAAGTCTTGTACATTGTAAATGGTACAAACCTTTTGTGCACTAGAGTTTTAGCACCAACAAAAATGGTTTTGGCATTATCATTTCCCTATTTTCAACCAAATACATCTAAATCTTTGTTCCAATCTTATAACGAAAGCATGAGCGGCTTTACTAGTGTTTGAGGGGTTTAAACAAATCCATTGGGTTAAAAAAAATATAATAAAGTTTTGTTTTTCTTATTATAATTTATTTATTCTTTGTCACACTGGGCCATTCATGTATAGCCCCATAGCCCCATATCCATGCGGATACTTTTTTACAGTATACTAAAACAAACCGGATAGTACACTTTCACAACAATAACTGCCCAACTACCAAGAGGGCAGAAAAAGTTAAGATATACGTTCCAGCCCCATATTGATTATTCGTTGGTTTTAGATAAAATTGCCATACCTAGAGCTAAGGTCAGTCAATGCAAAATAGTGAAGAAATGGCGAGGAAAACAGTTCATTAACGTTTAATTGATGATGATTGAAAAGAAAGGGAACGAAGCCAGTAGATATAGCCAACTAACGTTCTATAGAGAGTTATATTCTCTGATAATGATACTTGACATTCCAAAGTCTTTGCTATATGGAGTAGTCTTAGGAACATATATAGCCACTAGTAATTGTAAGATTTTTTTGAATGAGGCAGGCTCACATTGTTAATTTTATAAAACAAAACAGTTTAAACAGAGACTATTCTTGTCTTCTATGATAATGACCAATATTGACTTTTGCAAGTCCTCGTTAATTGCTTTATCGAGTCCAAGGAATATGGCCATGAGACGAGTGATCGCTAGACTTTTTGAACGAGGCAAGGCAAGCTCACATTGGTAAACGGAACCAACACGGAAAGATGGGGCTAGAAAGACTCTTCTGATCTATTAATCCGATAATGACATGTGACTTTGCCAAGTTCAAGGGGCTGCTCCACTTGGGTTCAAAAAATGCACTAATTTTTTTATATAAATAAATCAAGTTGTTCTTAGTATTGTTGGTGCAGAATTACTTGTGCAAAGTTAAACTATAAAAGTCCAAGTAAATTTAAACACAAAATATTATAGTCCAACATTATAAAATAAGTCCAATCCAAATAAGTTTGACTGCTTGAGAACATAAAATTTAAAGCGATGTAAAAATATAGAAAAAGTAACAAGTGGAGTATTATTCTTTTTTCACATGAGTAACAAAGATCCTTTTCCCCTTATTTCTTGGGAAGTGATAATGCCAAAACTGTTTTTGTAAGTGTCAAAACTCCAGTGCATAAAAGTTTTGTACATTGTAAATGGTACAAGCTTTTTGTGCAGTAGAATTTTAGCAGCAACAAAAATGGTTTTGGCATTTTCATTTCCCTTTTTTTAACCAAATACATCTAAATCTTTGCTCTGATCTTATAACAAAAGCATGAGTGGCTTTTCTAGTGTTCGAGGAGTTTAAACAAATCCATTGGGTTAAAATAATATACTAAAGTTTTGTATTTCTTAATATAATTTAGTTTTTCTTTGTCGCACTGGGTCATTTGTGCATAGCCCCATATCGGTGCGGATACTTTTTACAGTACACGAAATCAAACTTGGTAGCACAATTTCACTATAAACACCGCCCAACGACCAAGCGGGTTGAAAAAGTTAAGAAATATGTACTAGCCCCATATTGATTATTCGTCGGTTTTAGATAAAATTGTCATACCTAGAGCTAAGGTCAGTCAATGCAAAATAGTGAAGAAATTGAGAGGAAAACGGTTCATTAACATTTAATTGATAACTATTGAAAAGAAAGGGAAAGAAGCCATTAGATATAGCCAACTAACGTTCTATAGGGAGTTATATTCTCTGAAAATGATACTTGACTTGCCAAAGTCTTTGCTGTATGGAGTAGTCTTAGGAACATATATAGCCACCAGTAATTGTAAGATTTTTTTGAATGAGGCAGGCCCACATTGTTAATTATATAAAACAAAGCAGAGACTATTCTTGTCTTCTCTGATAATGACCAATATTGGCTTTTCCAAGTTTTCGTTAATTGCATTATCGAGTCCAAAGAATATGGCCATGAGACGAGTGATCGCTAGACTTTTTGAACGAGGCAAGGCAAGCTCACATTAGTAAACGGAACCAATACAAAAAGATGGGGCCAGAAAGACTCTTCCGATCTATTAATCTGATAAAGACATGTGCCTTTGCCAAGTTCAAGGGGCTGCTCTTCATGAGTTCAAAAAATGCACTAATTTTAATTTTTTTTATAAATAAATCAAGTTGTTCTCAGTATTGTTGGCGTAGAATTACTTGTGCAATGTTAAACTATAAAAGTCCAAGTAAATTTAAACACAGAATATTATAGTCCAACATTATAAAATAAGTCCAGCCCAAATAAGTTTGACTGCTTGAAAATGTAAAACTTAAAGCGGTGTAAAAATACACAAAAAGTAACAAGTGGAGTAGTATTCTTCTTTCATGTGAGTAACAAAGATCTTTTCCCCTTATTTATTGGGAAGTGATACTGCCAAAACTATTTTTGTAGATGTTAAAACTCCAGTTCATGAAAATCTTGTACATTGGAAATGGTACAAGCCTTTTGTGCACTAGAGTTTTGGTATCAACAAAAATGGTTTTGGCATTATCTTTTCCCTATTTTTAACCAAATACATCTAAATTTTTGCTCCGATCTTATGGAGAAATCATGAGCGGCTTTACTAGTGTTTGAGGGGGTTTAAAAAACTCCATTGGGTTAAAAAAATATACTAAATTTTTTGTATTTCTTAATATAATATAATTTTTCTTTGTCGCACTAGGTCATTCGTGCAGAGCAAATGTAAGCGAAAATCTAGTTAAATATTTGAGTAGATAGATAGTATATGACAGAAAAACAAAACTAATTAGGCTTAATTTATTTTTAATCAAATAAAAATCTGTATTGAAATAGAGTTTGTAGTGCGAAAATTTTCTACACGATTTTGTCACTGCTGAACAGAAATTCTAACGAACTGGGACTTGCTTAGTTAGTTTGGACTCTTGTATCTCATTAAGAGGTCAGAAGTTCGAGTATTCTCATCTGTGTGACGGTGTTCTTCCTTGGAAGTTTTTTCCTTTTTTCCTTGTTTCCACCCTATAATGGTCTTATTTCGTATATTGATTGAGTTATTGGGTTTGATTATCTCGTGGTCTCTCACAACTGATATAGTATCCCAAGTTTGTACTATGTAAAATGATCTCTTCTATAGATTGAAAAAAAGAACAGAAATCCTAGAGCCGCCGCGCGCTGGCCAAGTCTTTGTTGCTTTATGGAGTTGATTGGAAGATTTTAGGGAAAATGACAGCTTAGGATGTGTTTTGATAATTAATATCTACCATAAACATGCTGAGAACATTTGTTAATACTGAAAATGTCATTGGCGGGTATTAATTATCAAAACACGTCACTGGCCGTCTTTTTTTCCAAGATTTTATAACAAAGTCCAAACTAAAAGACCCATCTTATTATGGGAATGACAGAACAGACTTTGGCATGTGCCTTGTTTGGATGGCATTTTGAAAAAAGAAATTCAACTAAAAAAACACTTATTATCCCTGCTTCCAATCATTACTCTCATTTCTCTCCCCTCTCTCCAATCATTATTCTCATTTATCTCAATTTCTCTCCACTCATTACCCAAAAATCAAACTAAAAAATTTTCAAAACATCATCCAGAGATTAGTCAAAAGAAAAATAATTGGTACATCCGGGAAATCACGTTCTTACAAATTGTGAACTTGTTCAAATAAGAAAAAAAGGCATAAATTATTCTGATGAAAAACTTTAATTACTACTAGGGTAAAATACTCTTGCCTTCAGGGCTCAGGGGGTCATGGATGTATTTGCAATAACTGTAAAACATAATTTAGATTATAGATTAAATTTTAACTTACAACTACATAGATATCGGAGTCTATAGAATAGGATGAATATTTCTTTATGTAAAGAGGGGAAAATGAATTAAGTTTTAATAAAACCTAGAAACAACTGTAGTAAGCCAATAATAATCTTATATATATTTGAGATAGTCCAAAAGTTGAAAATAACCTTGTGAATCATAACCTTATAGAGCATATCGTAACTTTTACGTAAGTTAATCAATCGTAATTTTTTAGCAATAGATTCATAATATTTTGGTGCATCTCGTAACTCTTATTCAACAATACGGTTTGTAATGTTTTCATTACGAATCGTAATATTTTGGTCTGTTTCGTAACTTTTAAAAAAATGTAACATTTCTAGCAATATGTTTCGTAACATTTTGGTCTGTTTCTTAACTTTTTAACTAAAAACTCATAACTTTTTAATAACATATAATCAATTGTGCAATCAATCATGATCAAGTACAATCGACCGGTTAATCAAATATGTAATCCATTCTGTTGATGTTCAATTCCGTAATCGATTAAACATTATAGCCGCTTTTGCAATTGAATTGACTGCGATAGGGAAATAATATGAAATCGATTACTCAATCAATTTGCTAATTGATGGGTTTCGGTAAGTCCTTTAATCGATTGCGAAATAAGTAAGAACTAACATTGAAATAGATTTTGAAAGCAATTGTTCTGGATAACAAAAATAATTAATTATATGATAGATTATATTTCTTTGTGGTTTCAATTTCTAATTAATTGATTGGTATTGATAACACTCATAATTGATTATTTATCAAATTTGAGTGTTAGTTATTTGTAATTTGGATGCGAGCACTAATTTACAAGGCACTAATAGTATGTCTGCCAACAAAAAACAAATAGCATGTCCTAAATATTTTCATCCAAAAGGGTAAATTTATCTCGTGACCATTACTCTCTTGAACACCTATTTACTTTGGTAGTGTTCCCTACTTGTTTAATTCAGATGATTGACTTCGCTATCCCTTTTAATTGGACTATTATGTGAAAGTTCACTATGCAATTAAAGGTATTATGAAAAATATTAAATAGAATAATTTTTTTAAAAAAATCAAAAGGAAAAAATTGGCCAAACATAATTCTAGGGTTTTATCACCCTGAAATTTTCTGTTCGAATTTTTTTAAAGTTTATTTGCTTCTCCTCCTTTAATAATTGTCTCAACTTAGTTCTTGATTGCCGAGAAACTGTATGTAGAAGGAGGAGGAACAGATATAATAGATCAAATTGATAGAGGTGGTGACAGACGGAGTGAGATGAGCGATGATGGACGGATTGCGATGAGGGACGACAATGGGTCTAGGGTTTGGTTGAAAGGGGGATTAGAAAGACAATAGGGTTATATTATTTCTTTTCAATTATTTGGGTTACCTATTGTTTAGATAACCAGTAATGTGCTGCAATTATGTTGTAACTTTTTTAATGGTCTAGATTATGTCTTAAGCATGCAATGACAAATAATGAGGATGCATATCATGCACACTCAAATAAGGGGTGTCAATAGTAGTGAATAAAATATTCATTGCAAGATTTTTCAATGAGCCAAGTTCCACATTATACACTAAAATCAATATTGGAGACGGATATGAAATCGCCAATAAATATCAAATACAAGAAACAATATTACCAAGTCTGCAAGATTTTTCTAACAAGTTCTATTCTATGATAATGACTTTGAATTAGGTTTGACAAGTCTTTGCTAGCTGTTGTACAGAGTCATAAGGACATGGCCATCAATCCCTAATGGCAAAACATGGGGTTTTCTCAATCAATGGTTGTGAGATTTTTCTAAAACAAAACGGATCAGATGGAAAGATGGGGAGATCGATGCTATTCTTTGATAATTACATATGTATTTTCCAAGTCTTTGCTGATTTATGGAATCCAAAAAATGTGCCATGAGTGATCGAAAGATTTTTTGAACGAGTCAAGCTCACGTTGTTATATAAACATACGGAACAAACACGGAAAGATAAGGAATACTCTTCTCATAAGTTCTATGATAATGACATGCGACTTTGCCAAGTCTTTGTTGCTTTATGAAGTTCTAGTAACATGGCCGTTAGTGATTAAAAGATTTTTATAACATAGTCAAGACTCAAGACCCATCTAACAAACATGGACAGAGAATGGAAGATTTCTATCAAAATTGATAACTATGGCGTGCTACCTTGCAAGTAATTGTCACGTCGTATTTGATCCCCAAAATCAAGGTGCAGATACCCTGAGATAGGGATAAAAAAATTAATGCTACTTCGTGGAATTATGTTCTTAAAAAGTGCAAACTTTTTTCAAATCAAAACTGTGAATTTGAATGAAGTTGTATGAAAATTGAAAACCTAGTAACATTTGTTGTAAAAGCTAAAAATGATCTTATAGCTAACTTATAATCCCAAAGTTGAAATATCTGAAACTCCAAAAGCTGTACAACACATCTCTACAACAAACATTTTGGATGGTGTAGTATTTGTAACGACCCGCTCCATCTTTGTACAATATTGTCTGCTTTGGACGCTCAAAGCCCATAGACTTCCCAGTAGGTCACCCATCCCTGGATTGCTCCCAGGACGAGCACGCTTAACTGTGAAGTTCCTATGCGCTTTGGCCCGCCCTCACGGCTTTAAAAGGCCTTGTACAAGTAGGAGGGATCTATTCTTATAAATCATGACTTGCCCCCTCCTGTCCGGACGGAGCCTGCTTCCTGCAGTACCGCCGGCCACCGGAAAGCGGAGTGTCACAGTATTGGTGAAGCATTTTGAGGTTGGAATAAAACTGATGAAGCTCTATATTCAGAGCTCCTAATGCTGATTTTCTCTCAAAAGTCAGATATTTTTATGGAGGTTGCTTCTGGTTTTGGACTTCGGATATTTTGGTTTTGTAATATTTTTGCCCTAGGATGTTGTAGACATATTTTGGTTGGTTCCTTTCCAACTGTGTTTTTTTTTAGGGTTTTGAGTGACATATGAATCGGATTAATTATCAGGGGTGAGCGTCCAATTCTAGCTTATTGGGATATTGTTTCCTCCCTATTATGATGTTTCCGTGCCCTTTGATCAATCCCTTTCATCTTTATAACTTCTATTGTCATTGATGAATTAATTTCTTTTCTTTTGGTGGACAATAAAAGAAATTATCTAAAACTAAAAATTCGAGGCTGTGTTCAAGATCTTCAAATCACCTTGAATCTAAGCTACTATTGGTGAAGCTGTATTCAAAGTTACTAATGCTGTTTTTCTCTCAAAAGTCAGATATTACTATGGAGGTTGCTACTAGTACTTTGGGATTTTGGACGTTTTGCTTTCATATTATTTTTGGTCCTAGGATGTTGTAGACATATTTTGGTTGGTTCCTTTTCGACTGTGTTTTCATTTGGGGTTTTGAATGGCATATGAATCTGATTATTAGGGGTGAGCATCCAATTCTAGCTAGTTGGGATGCTTCCTCCCTGTTATGATGCTTTCGTGCCCTTTGATCAATCCCTTTCATCTTTATACGTCCATTGTCGATGAGAAATTAATTTCTTTTCTTTTGGTTGATGAAAAAAGAAAATCTCTAAAACTAAAAGTTTGAGGCTATGTTCAAATTCTTCAAATCACCTTGAATCTAAAACTTCGTGAGAGGAATATTTGATAAAAAGAAAATTCATACTGTAAGAAGAAACTAAAATGTATGAAACTACTTTGGAAATTTTAATGACCAACAATTAAACAAGATGGGTGTGTGATGTGGTTGCTTCCTTCTTTGTCATGTATGTTTCATTGAAAGGCAAGCAAATCGCACGAAATGCCAAGGAGGTGAGGAGGAGGCCATGTCAATTATTCTATGATGGTCCATGACATGCATGACCAGATCTTTTCGGTTGGGTTGGGTTGCATTTAATCATTTTTAGGCACACACAATGTTAGTTAATATGTAGAAAAAATTAAATAGCCATCATATTTAGAGAACTTATTTATGTCACCATCCTAGTAAGTTTGAATCATTAAGTTAGCATCTTCAAATTCGAATAAACCCCAAATCACCCTTTCTCTCTCCTAATTTTTTGAATATTTCTCTCTCCAAATCTTCCCTAATTTATCTAAATTTTGCTCTCCTATGTTTCAAATCTTCCTCTTCTCCAATCTTTTTATTCTTTCTCTCTCCTAATCTTCTCCCCCCTTAAAATCTCAAAACAAAATTTGAAATTAAATTCGTAAAATAGATGAAATTTGCAGAAATATTTCATAATACATGACATATTTTAACACAAAAAATCATGAAACCATGCATTCAAAATTCACAATATTTATAATAAATTGCAATTCTAGCTATCTCTCCAAATTTCCAAATATGATTGATTCGAAAATAATCAATGGTTTCTACAATCGATTTGCACAAACATAGACACTCAAATCGACAATGATTATCATGAGATATTTTAAGCACAATTACAGTAGAAAATTAATTGGATAGAAAAAATGGATCAACAATTGATAGATAGTACGTGTGGTGTTGCATATGGGTCGAATGTCGATTTTTCAGAATTTGTCATGAATATGTATCGTAAAATCGTCATGATGAAACTACATTAATCCAAAATTATGACAAAATTTCACTACTAGAAAATTTCCGATAGGTGACGAAACAAGTGGTGACAAAATTTACTATTTTACAATAGCTGACGAAACAACAAAATTTTCGTCATCAAAAGTTACTATAGGTGACGAAAAATTTGTTTTTCGTCACCAAAAGTGACTTTCGGAGACAACCTATAGGTGACGATTGAAATAGTAAATTTCGTCACCTATAGTTTGTCTCCGAAAGTCACTTTTGGTGACAAAAAATAAATTTTTCGTCATCTATAGTTACTTTTGGTGACGGAAATTTTATTGTTTCGTCACCTATAGCAAAATAGTAAATTTCGTCACCACTTGTTTCGTCACCTATCGAAAATTTTTTAGTAGTGTTTGGAGGAATTGGAACACGTACCGAAATCATGACAAAATTTGGAGAAATTGAAACACATGTACCGAAATCATGACAAAATTTATGGAATCACCATAAAACAGAAAAAATCATGAATATGTTTCATAAAATTGTGCCGACGAAACTACAGTAAATCGAAATCATAAATTTTTTTGGAGAAATTGAAACACTCATTTGAAATCATGTCAAAATTTGTGGAACTACCATACAACAGAAAAAACTACGAACACCTATCTAAAATCGCCACGACAAAACTACAGTAGATTGAAATCATGACAATTTTGGAGAAAAAATACACTTACCGATGTCATGAAAAAAATTATGGAATCACCATAAAACAGAAAAAATCACGAATGTGGGCTACAAATTGCAACTTACGAAGTCTAGCCATTATTGATTGCTGATATATGTCACCGCCTATTGTTTTATAATTGATGTTGACGGAAGGAGTGGATTCCGTTTGGTTGGTTTAGGGTATTTTGGGATCTACGGGCCGACCACCGTATGGGTTTTGCGTCTAGATTTTCACTTTCTTTCGCAGAAATGGATTGTAAGTTGCCTGACGGGCGACCGAACAGGACTTGCCGTTATCAACGACAAGAGGTCGAAACGGAACGGATTAAAAACTGCCGATGGAGGACGGAATGGATAAAAAGGGAGGACCTGCCGATTTCACTTTCTTCCTCTTTTTTTTTCTTTTTCACCGATTAGAAATGGGCAAAGGTGGGACACGTTATAATAGGGATAAAGTGATAACTAAACAAACAAAAAACCGTGGATAAAGTGATAACTAGTAATTGCAAACAATCAGTTTTTATGAAAAATAGGACCTCCACCAAACATTTTGGTCAGATAATTATGAGATATTATCCCTTTAAATCTGTTTAACAAAAAATCATAGAAAATAATTATTAAGGGTACAATGGGTATTATTTAAAATTCAGGATGGCGACATAAGTTTTCAAACCCGTTAGGATTAGGACATAAGTATCTATATAGAACAGGGCCCCTATTTAAGTTCTCCTATTATGTATATGCAAAGATATGGATAAATTAGTAAAATTGGATTTCGGATGTACTTTAAATTTTCCGCAAATATTTTAAAAGTAATGTACTAATTTCATCTCACTTTAAATTTTTTGGTTGCAAATTGGGTACCACATGGTACCCTACGCGCACATTCAGGCCGTCCAAAAATTCGACCGACAGTCTAGATTAAAAGGTACTAAACGGATTTAAAAATAAAAAAAGAAAAGAAAAAGTGTGCTTCAATCCGAACCATCGGTTGAATTTTTAAACATCCCGAATGTGCACGTCATGTACCAAGTTAGCTATACCCCATTTGCACCCAAAAATTTATCAACAAAGCAAAACTATGCATACTTGACTCTCAAGTCCTAGAGTAGTAAATTACAGTTTCATCCTTCTTAAGGCTTTTAATTAAATGGAGAAAAAATAAAACAAAGCGATTCACAAATAACCAACAAAGCAAAACTATACATACACTAATGAATTACTTGAGTCTCATAGAAACTCCAAAAAGAAAAATAATTTCGAGTTTATTCTATCGATCGTAAATAGTATTGGAATAGGGTACAACAGTAGAGGAGTCCAAATTAAACTTCTACACGATACTCACAAACAAAAGATAACGTATTTAACTCCCCTAAAAACTCTGTCCAATTATGCAACACTTCTCTCAATCGGATTCAGAAATTATCTCTAAGATACTGCTAAAATGCCTTCCGCCCATGTTTCCCCTTGTAATTGACCCATTGGTGGTAGAAAAGGGATTCGGGGGCATGCCCAAAGTATCTCCATCTCCCTCAAGCATTTGAACCACAACTTTCATTGAGGGTCGGTCTCCTGGGTACCACTGGATGCACCAAAGTCCTACAACTGTTAGCTTCTTAATAATCTTGGCATCTCTTCCTTCCTCAACTTCATTGTTATTTACTTCTTCGCGATTTAAACGATTATAAATCCATTCAGGAAAGTAAACTTCATCGCTATTTTCTTCTGCACAAACATCAATGTTCTTGTTCCTCCCTCCAACCATTTCAAGCAACAACATTCCAAAACTATAGACGTCTGACTTGTGTGACACATTGCCGAAGTTCCTAGAGAACACCTCCGGTGCAATATAACCCACGGTTCCCCTAGCAGCTGTCATGGATACAATGCTTTGTTCTTTCGAACACAACTTGGCTAGCCCAAAATCAGAGACTTTTGGAATGAAATTCTTGTCTAACAATATGTTATGAGGCTTAATATCGAAATGAAGGATTCTTTGATCACAACCTTGGTGAAGATATTCAATTCCTTTGGCTATGCCTAGAGCAATATCTCGGAGCTTCTCCCAACCAAGTGAAGCTCTTTTATGATCACATGATATGACCTTCTCTAGAGAATCATTTGGCAAAAACTCATAAACAAGAGCTCTTTTATACCCATCCGCACAATATCCAACCAAGCGAACCACATTGACATGGTGGATTGTACCTATCGTTCGCACTTCGTTGATGAAGTCATCGCCATTACCAGTGAAGTTGATGAGGATCTTGGCTGCAATAGGAACGTCTTTGGAAAGCTCTCCCTTGTAAACTATTCCATAACCTCCTTGGCCGAGTTTGTCCTTAAAATTATAAGTAATTTTCTTTATCTCAGCATATGTGTACCTTGTAGGCTTGAGAGCTCTGTAATTCTCTAAAAACCTCTCAACCTTTACTTGATCCTCTTTCTTTAAAATGATGGATTTAAGGGCAAAATATGTAGCTATGACAAGTACAACAAGAAGAAAAATGCCAGCTAGAATCAGTCCTGCAAGATTGAACAACCAAATTATTAAGAGAAGAGCAATGATACATACATACCCATCAACCACACCTCCTACCACTCTCCTCTCACATATATGAGGAGTGACCAAATTATTAGGAACCTCTTTGTGGATCTCATAATTATGTATGTGTATTCACACAAAATGGAATTTCACACATATGTGAGAGGGGAAAAAAGAAAGAATTCCAACCACTCCCCGTCCTTTGTTGGAGGTGTGATTGGTATGTGTACGTGTATTCATTAATAGAACGTAGAGAAAAAAGATGGGAGAATCCACCTTTAACAATTGTGCTTTTCGTTTCATGACCTGTATAAGATAATACAAAGCGCCAGTCAATTTATCGTATGAGGAATTTATAAAATTAAATAAAAACTTCTTTAGTTTTTTCCATGAAGTTGCCAAGACCCAAGCATCAAAAACTCAACTTGATGAAGTTAGGCTCCGTTTGT
The DNA here is from genome assembly GCA_019656275.1 of Rhododendron kiyosumense. Lineage (NCBI taxonomy): Eukaryota > Viridiplantae > Streptophyta > Magnoliopsida > Ericales > Ericaceae > Rhododendron > Rhododendron kiyosumense. The sequence goes on from BPLS01027155.1 coordinate 52,374, forward strand.
TTCCGTATAAATTATTGTTTGTTTCCGTATAAATTATTTTACATGAAAAAAATATTCCCGTAAAATCACTTATAAAATAATTTCACGACTTTTATTTTTGTGTGCTTTGCTACCGTCGATAATGTTTTTTTTTTCCTTCGGCTGCACCATATCGAACCTTCAAGGTGAGTGAAGTAGGAAGATGAATTGAAAGGATATGAATTTCTAATTTGAAGGTGAATTACATTTGGCCGTAAGTTTTTTTTGTTGATTTGCTGTAAAAGGTTTTACTGAAGAAAATGTTTGACCTGTATTTTAGGTAGCCAAATAAAGGAAAATCAGAAAATGTTTTCACCCAAAACAAACAAGGCTATCTGTAACTTTTTAATTAATTGAAAAAGAAATAAAATTATAGCACGAGGATAAGTGAAGTAAAACATTCTTCCTTTTCTTTTGAAGGAGATGAGATGATGAGATGTACCTCTTGTTGTTGGTGACTTAGGCTTAAAGCATTCGGTTTCATACTTCTTGCTGTTGTTGCTACTACTCCGTCTGCAATACTTGCCTTTTTTTTCGCATTTCCAACAATCTATTGGTTCGTCGTCCCACTGGACCCACCGGGTCTGGTTGAGAGAAGAATCAAGGTATCCAAGGTATATACATGGAACTGATGGAATGGTATGCATCTTTGTGCAATTCAAAAGGTTTTGCCTGATCATAGAATCCGGATACATCAAGTACAGATGGTGACCTGGACGGCTAAGGCATGGGAGCAGTGCATAGTTGTAATAATAATAATATGGATCTAATAAGGAGGGACAGCTGAATATGAGGTATTCACATAGAGTAGTACTGTTGCCCCGGAAAGGGAATTGTAAATCTAGGAATGGAGAGGTGTTGAATATTAAGCTTAGGTTTTGATGCGAATCAAAACAACTGAAGAACTGGTATGTTAACTCGTGATAACGGTAACTGATGTTTTGGACCACTGCCTTGACAAAAAATGGGAGATCAACCAGGGTTTCGCTGTTGTTGGTAGGAGAGCAGGTTAGAGCAAAGCCAGGCCCATAGCCACAACGTTCTGATTGATTACCCTTTAGCCAGAACGGGAACCGGATTTCGGGGCCCTTGTCTCCACACATCGCAGGCTTGTTGCACTCATCATCGGGATCGCGATCATGTGCTCCAGCTCCACCCCCTGTAGGCGACAATAAGAAGAATAAGAGCAAGAGGAAGATCAACATTTTGTTATTAGTTGTTGATGATCCACCGCTGTGGAGTTCTTTCATATCTTTATCTGCTGATTCTTCTTCAATTCAAAGGACCTCAAGTCTTTGTGTTAAGGTGTTTTTCTATGTAATACTCCATTCAACCCTTTTTAAATGTCCACTGCAGTTTTGCGTGTCATTTTTAATTGCCTATATTTCTCGATGTATATTATACAATGTAGATCTTATTTGATAAATCTCAATTATTTCTATAAGACAATGATTTTAAAAATATAAAAAATAACATACGTCAACACATATATAAGTCATTGAAAATAACACGTAGAACCACTGTAGATATTATTTTTTTATTAGCAAAGAAAAGAAATTCATATCATTCAAAATAATAGTATGAAACAGAAACCCTATAGTGACACTCTAGGACAGGAAGCATCATAAACAAAGGTAATACCTCATCTATCACTACATTTCACCTCTCATTTTTTCAAAAAATAGAAACAAACTCCGAAGTTGGTATGGAACCGACAAACACCTTTAAAAAAACCCAACCCCCAAATAAAGGGCAAAGCCTAGCACCTAAAAAGAAACTGTCCAAAATAAAAAGGGAAAAAAAAAAAAAAAAACACTAAACCTAATCGGTCTGCCCCGATGAAAGCCATTCTCCAATGCCGCCCCATGGCTTGCGTATACCTAATTCTATGTTACAAATTTTTTTTTTGAAACATGTGCATTTTTGTTGAGCTACGCAAGGATATGATGTATCTTGGAAATATATATAGAGCTTATAGTTTCAGATGATATGCATATTTTTGATGCGTGGAATGCATATTTTTCATTCTAGGTGATTTGTGTATTTTTTAAATATTGTGATATGTTAAAAAATTCACGACCATTGCAACTATCTTCTCTTATATATGTATTTCGTTCAATACTCCTGATACCATTATACCGTAAGATATATGTAAACTTTTACCATTACCATTACGTACGTTACCTGAGAACTTATTCAAAACCTTGACAAGTACACTAAAATGATACTCGTACATGGAAAGATTCCTTGGAAGGATACAGATTAAAAAGACTGATCATGTTAAAATGGTCAGAGGAAGCAATATTGATCATTCTCTCTCTCTCTCTCTCTCTCTCTCTCTCTCTCTCTCTCTTTCTCTAAACTTATCTCCTTCCTATGTCGACTAGAAGGCTTCTCTCCGATGTCTACAAAACCCATAGTCGTCTTCTTCTTCTTGCCCTGTTTTTGGGCAACTGCTATGCTCAAACAAGTCCCAATTGTGTCTCCTCTTGTGGAAATATCCACAACATCAGTCACCCATTTCGACTGAAAGTAGATCCAAAAGACTGCGGGAACAAGAAATACGAACTGGAATGTGACCACAATCGTCTTGTACTGTTCTTGAATTCCTCTATGAATTCCTCTACAAAATACTATGTCCACGCCATCAACTACGACAACTACACAATCCGACTAGTCGATGTTGGCTTACAACAGGGAAATTGCTCCTCCCTCCCTCTTTATTCTTTATCAGATCTCATCTCCACTTATGCTTACGGATCCCAATATTCATTAAATCAGGGAGCCCGTTATTTTTCTCCTGGGGCTTTTAATTTTTACCGTCAACATCGAATCCCACGGGATGTGGCTGTGGCACTCTGGGTAGATTGTGAAAAGCCAGTAAAATCTCGATTCTACACGGAAAGTAATACTAGTGCTTCTAGTTGTATTGATAAAGCAACTTCTTCTTCTTCTTCTTCACTCTCTTCCGGGGAAAAGAGACGCTATTCTTACTTTTTGTTCGGAAGCTTAATACCTTCGGACGTGGCAGATCAGTGCAAAATAGATGAGATACTTATAAGAACGTTGTGGTTGCCAGCTGATAAAAGTGAAGCAAACATTTCCTACTCGGATTTCCACAGTAAATTGGAGTATGGGTTTGAGCTTTCCTGGCTGTCCTCTCTCTGTGAACAATGCGATGGACTAGGAGATCACTATTGTTACATTGGGTCTAATTACAGCGTCAATTGCTACAAATTCTGCGATTATTGGTCCGGCCCCCAAAACAGGACCTTTGGATGTAAGTAAGATTTTCTATTCGATACCTTAATTACTGTGAACTCTACTACGCCACTTAAGTAGCAGTAGTAGTAGTTATGAACTTATACAAAATACTCATTTGAGTCTAAATGTTTTTATACCTCGAGAGTACTGCTGGGTACCTGAAAAAAGAGCCCCAAAATTATCCCAAATACCCCTATGTCTTAATTTATTTGTCCGTTGTTCTATTCTAATCGGATAAAAAAACTAGTTATTATATTTTTAAATTGGTAATGAATTGTACATTTAATATAGATCTTATTTGATATATCTTGATTTGTTTTATAATACAATATTTTTAAAATAACATAAAACATTGTAAATTATAAGATATAATTAATTAAAAAGTGGCACGAACTTTTAAAAGTGATATTTATGACCGTTAATAAACTTTTATTATTAATGATAAAAAATACCTATTCGGGGTAAAAAAAATACTCTACATAGCATTGCTCTTATTGTACTCAGTCACATGCCACAAAGATTTCCACAGTAAATTACATTTGCGTCATTAGGAGTAACAGCACTGTCACTTTATTACGTACTACAAAGTACTGCTATAGCTCCTTGGAAAACAATCCTTTCAATGTGCATAAGATTTCCCAATCTTTACCGTCATGTGATCTCTGCCGTCATGTGACCTCTGCTACGTCCCATGGGTGTAGTAATATTGGACTGAGATCTAGTCCAATTTCCCTTTTCTTCTATCCAGTTTAGCTTTGGAGGATTTGTGATCTATTTTTAGATCTATAATAATGATTGAAATTGTTCTGATCATTGTTTTGGTTTAGTCACATGTCTTAAGATTGCGTAGAATATGAAATTGTCTATCTCCAAATTAATGTTTCTATATCCTTAATTGTCATTTCTATCTCCAAAATTTGAGGTTGAAACAATCCTTCGCTTTTGTATTTTGTTCCAATCCAGGATTTGTTAAGTAAAAACTCTGACGGGTAGCAAAACAAAACTACTTGAATTTTGAGACGCTTTAATTTCTGTTTGCGATTGTAACTCGTCACCCTCAAAAATTGCAGGTCGCTTGGAGATTTTCTGCCAAAGTAGGTGTTCTCTATCTCATATGTTTTCTACCCTTTTAGTGCACAGTATGTTATAAAAATATTGTTATAAGAGCATCCGTAGTGGTATAATCAAAATAAAAAGGTTTATAAAATTAGCAACATTTGCTCAAAAAGAGCTCACATTGGAATAACCAAACTTAGAAACATCTTAGCAACTCATCAAATTTTGTCCCGTGGATAATCAAAACTACCAACCTTTTGCCAATAATCAAATTTAATTGTCTTCACATTTTCTCAATCAAGTATATCATCATTATACAAAAACCCTTTTTCTTCCATTTTCAACATGTTTATGAAAAAAATACTTTTAAAAACAGTTTTTAATTTTTTGCAAAACCAGTTTTTTTACACTTTTTTTTATTTATTATGTTTTTCCCAATTTTTTTTAAACAGTTTTATTTCAAAAAAATTTATTTATTAAGAACTTTTTTTTTTCAAAAACTGTTCTTTTGAAAGAAAAAACTTGTTCTATTCAAAAACTGTATTTTTTTTTAAACTTTTTCCCAAAAACTGTTTTTTTTTTTTAAATCAAAGTTTTCAAAAAATTATTCTCTCCTTTTCTAATAACCTATTTTTATTAGTTTGAAAACTATTTTAATAAAAATTTTATGTCAAAATTTCTAGATTTTTATAAGTTAAAAAGATGATGTGGCAAGTTTTGGTTATTCAATTTTGATTATACCATTATGGATCTCTACATTGCTAATATTAGCAAACCTTTAAATAGATAACCAAAAGATGATGTGGCAACTTTTGACTATTCATTTTTGATTATTCCACTATGGATGCTCTAAGAGCATTCACAGTGAACTAATCAAAATTAAAATATTGGTAAGATTAGCAACATTTTTTCAAAAATGGGCTCACATTCGATTAACCAAATTTTGCATCCTCTTAACAATTAATCAAATTTTGGCTATTGGATAACCAAACTAACTAGCAACATTTTTTCAATAATCAAATTTAGTGAATCACACATCTTTTCAATCAAGTACGTACACTCATCACTACACAATATTTTGTCTCTCCTCCATTTCTCTCTCTGTGTCTCTCTCTCTCAACCATATTGTCAAAAAATTATTTTAAAAAATAATTAAAACGTTTTTTCTTCACAAAACTGTTTTTTCAAAAAAAATTTTTTTTTTCTTTTTTTGAAATTTTTTTTTTTCAGAAAATAATTTTGAAAATTTGTTTTGGGAAAACTACTTTGTATTTCTAATAAACAATTTTTATTAGTTTGAAAACTATTAAAATAAAACTTTTCGATATTAAATGTTTTTAGTTTTTTGTAATTTGAAAAAGTGATGTTAAAAATTTTGGTTATCCAATTTTGATTACTCCATTGTGAACCTTTACATTGCTAACCTTAGTAACTCTTTAAATGGATAATTAAAAGATGATGTGACAACTTTTGACTATCCAATTTTAATTAGTCCACTACGGATGCTCTAACCCGCTAGCCACAAGTATACTACCATTAGAATAAATCACTTTGCTCAACTTTGGTAATACTGAGCTCTTCTAATCTTAACTTTTTTTTTTAACAGCTTTTAAACTTAACTTAACGTATTGGGAAATTTTCAAAATGGCACATGAACTTTACACCAAATGTCACAGAGACATCTGAACTTAAGTTTATTTCAATTAAACAACTGTACTAACAAAATTCCCAAATTTAGACACCTGAACTTAAGTTTATTTCAATTAAACACCTGTACTATCAAAATCCCCAAATTTAGAACCCTGCCATTATATTTCATCCCAAAAATTGTTGACATGGCATCTCTAACCTGTTTAAGTTGCCTCATTACACATGTTTCCAATAAGGGATGATGCACCCAAGCGAAACCCATAGGCAAACTTCATCATTCCCTATTGGAAACAGTACAACGGGGCAACTTAAACAGGTTGGAGATGCCATGTCAGCAATTTTTGGGATGAAATATAACGGCGGGGGTCTAAATTTGGGGATTTTGTTAGTACAGGTGTTTAATTGAAATAAACTCAAGTTCATGTGTCTAAATTTGGGAATTTTATTAGTACAGGTGTTCAATTGAAATAAACTTAAGTTCAGGTGCCATTTTGAAAATTTCCCTAACGTATTTCTTCATTTTGTGTGTTTTATTCGTTTTTTTAAAAATTTTGTTAGATTCGCGTGATTTTTTTTGGATTAATCATGCATCTTGACGAGAGGAGTCTAAAAAGTATAAAATTATAACCAAAAGAATAAACTTAACTTAATGTATTTCTTTGTTTTGTGTGTTTTATTCGTTTTTTAAAAATTTTTGTTAGATTCGCGTGATATATTTTTTTTTGATTAATCATGCGTCTCGACGAGAGGAGTCTAAAAAGTATAAAATTATAACCAAAAGCAAAAAAAAAGTTCACTAAAGACGAAAAAAATATCAAACTGTCGATCTTTAGAAGAGTGTCGTCTTATTTGAATTTTTTCAATATCGATCCATATTTTTTCTAATGGCTCTATCTTCTAACTCCTTATAATTAGATCGACCAAATTTATGGTAAGATCTGTAAATGCGTCTTATAGATTGAGTTATAATTTCATACATCTATGGAACTACCTTGATCGGTTGACTGAACCATATTTATTGCAGCTTATTTCTTTCCTGGGCGCAAAGTTCCTGGGTTCATAATTACAGGTGAGATCTATTCCTTCTTTACTGCCCAAAAACTTTAGAAATACCGTTACACCAAAATTGGGTGTAAACAGGATGAAGAAGGAAAATATGGAAAAATTTAGGCCAAGTTTTGGGATTGTAAATTTAGGGATTAAAATTTTCTGATCCCGTTAGGTTGGGCTGGAAAGGGAAGGGAAGGGATAAGGGGTGGGAATCAGGGATAAATTTAGGCTTAAATTTTTCTTGATTTAGGCTTAAATTTTCTTGATTTATTTGGGATTCTACACAAAATGTGGGAATGTGAAGCACTGTTTCAAAGATGCACAATCTCATTTGATGCTATTGAAGAACAAAAATTGGCCATTATATACAATAATTCTAGGACATGTATTGGTGCTAATGGCAAAGACCTGGAAGTTTTTTTTGTTTTCAAAAAAAAATATATATTTGGCTTCGTTTTTGGTCATATTTACTTTACCCTGAGCAGGAGGCATCCTTGGAGCAAGAACCATATGTGGGATTTTGTGCCTATTGGCATTTTTAATCTATAAGTTTAGGAGAAGACATTTATCAATGTTCGATACCGTTGAAGACTTCCTACAAGGTCAGAACAACCTGATGCCGATTAGATACTCGTATTCCGAAATAAAGAAGATGAGCAGAGGTTTCAAGGACAAGTTGGGGGAAGGAGGCTATGGTTCTGTATACAAAGGAAAGCTCCGAAGTGGTTATGTTGCGGCAATAAAGATTTTAGGAAAGCCCAAATCCAATGGCCAAGAATTCATCAATGAAGTTGCTACCATTGGAAGGATTCATCATGTCAATGTGGTCCGACTAATCGGATTTTGTGCTACGAGATCTAAATGAGCTCTTGTTTACGAATATATGCCTAATGGCTCTCTTGAGAAATACTTGTTTTCTCAAGAAGGAAACACCTTGAGTTGCAAGCAAATGTATGACATTTCTGTTGGAGTGGCGCGTGGGATCGAATATTTGCACTGGGGTTGTGACATGCAAATCTTACATTTTGACATCAAGCCTCACAACATTCTTTTAGATGAGAATTTCAATCCAAAAGTGTCAGATTTTGGGCTTGCGAAACTATATTCAATAGATAATAGCATGGTGTCTCTTACTGCAGCAAGAGGAACAATGGGCTACATGGCTCCAGAGTTGTTCTACAAAAATATTGGACGTGTTTCGTACAAAGCTGATGTATATAGTTATGGGATGTTGTTGATGGAAATGGCAGGCAGGAGGAGGAACTTGAATGCATTTGCCGATCACACAAGCCAAATTTACTTTCCTTCGTGGATTTACGACCAATTCAAAGAAGGAAAGGAAATTGAAATGGGAGAAGCCATGGATGAGGAAAGGGAGATGGTGAGGAAGATGATTATAACGGCACTATGGTGCATCCAAATGAGCCCTAGCGTTCGTCCTTCGATGAACAAAGTTGTTGAGATGCTTGAAGGAAACGTTGAAGCTCTTGAAATGCCTCCCAAGCCTTTCTTAACTCCTCAAGAGATGCCAGTTGAAGATCAACGAACTAATTAGTTTGTATCTTTATGTATTGAGCTCATTTTACTAGTTGTAGTCCTATACGTACTAAAGATCACGACATCCTCTTATTCTCCTAGTTGGTTGGCATGCATTGCCCATTCTACCAGTTGTAGCTTTATGTATTTGGCTTGTCTTATATATTGAGTTGCCCATTAATTCTGCTTTTGTGAGCACATACATAATGATAGTTAATTTTCAAGCAGGAGAAGCTTATGAAAACATATAGCATGGGAAGAAATTCGATCGATAAGTTGATCCAGTGATCACTTGATTTCAGGTGGCGGATGTGTTTGTGATTAGTTTGATATAATTGAAGAGAAACTAAAGAAATCCTCAATACATCTGCTCTTTCAAGCAACATTTTCAAGAGAACTAGAGATTAGTACGTTTGTCCTATTTTGTAGAAGTTCCAAGTAGCGTTTATGAAACACGGACTTGTTTCTATAAATGACAAGTCGGCAATGGATTCAAGAGAAGAGCCCTAAAAACTTAAAAAGTTAAAAGAAGTCTTTACAAATCTAAATAATTGTTTCTCCAATAAGAGGGGAATCTAAATAATTGTTTCTCCAATAAGAGGGGTGTCGCTCGAAAAATTAAAATTAATTTCTTGCAAGAACATATCATTTTTTGTCCAGTAGGAGAGAAAATTTTTAACATCTTTCTTCTCCTTTCTCCTCCACCCTAGCTGGGGCTTCACACCCTTGTATATATAGCGGGCTGTGGGAGGGGAATGCCTCTATACTTTTCTCTTTGTTTTGTTTTTCTTCCGTCTCTCCAGTTAACAACTTGTCCTTCAATCTATGAGAGTTTTGTCTCTTGTTTTCTTGAGAATTTAGTTTCGTATTTGGATGAATAAGTGTCTACAGACCAAGTTCTTTCAAAGACAATATTGTTTCACAATGATATCCGTACCAACATTGCTCTTGCCCTACATGATGTTTTTCGCAAAGTAACTCGAGGAGTCTTGTCAAGTTTTTAAGAAGTTCACTAGTACATTCATGCTTGGTTGGAGTCCATGTGCTTGTTGTTTTTTATCTTTGGCTAATACTTTATCTTTTTTGAGACTGCTCATTTTAGGCATGAATATAAAGTAGATTGCGAGTACCACTATTTGCGTTAGGCTCAACATTTGATTCATGGTGAAGGGCATTGATTGTCTTGTATTTTTCTTGTATACAATAGTTTGGCTTTGTCTAAGATATTTCAAATGACCTCTATTATGTAAGGGCCGCTAATCTTCTCCATTTTGTAGAGAGAGAGAGAACAATATTATAGAAAGTAAGGACAATGAAGGTAAGAGCATCTCGCGATCCACCAAAAATTAATGTTCTCTCTCTCTCTCTAGAAACATACTACAAACATTGTTCTCTCTCTTGATCTTTGCGCACCAAGGATATCATCCAAAACCTTTGAAGGTAAAAGTGTGCGGACAGACCCCCTACCGTCATTGCGAGATGCTTGAAGGTAAAGTGTATGTGCGGATAGAACTCTTACATACACTCCTCTCATGGTTCAAAAATGACCACATAACCTACTTGTGGTTTTGAAAATGTGCGGATAGACCTCCTACCGTCATGTTTTTCATCCATATTAATGGCGGTGTATCTCATACGCCTCTAGAATGTAATCTGAGTCATTCATAATATATTAAATAAAGAATAGACTATTTCTGTAAAAAATCATCTCGATCAGATATCAATAACCCAGTGATCTAATATTTAGTAAGTTCAAATCTGAAAATTTAATTTTATAACAAAATCGATTCGATCATGAGCTTTTTATTTTTTGATTGAATTGAATTTTGGCATAGATGTAGTACTTGTCAAAATTTACAATATCAATGGTTTGGATTCAATTTTTGGTATAGGAGATGGTGTGGTTAGATTTAAGAAAAAAAAAAGAATCAAGGGACATGATGAGGGTATATCGGTCTTTTAATGTTGTGTCCGTTAATATGGATGGAAAACATGACGGCAGAGGGTCTATCCGTACATTTTCACTACAAGAAAATTGAGATCTAACAACGATCAAAAGCGCTACTAAAAAACACAAAAAGCGTTTCTAAAAGCAATACCAACGGTTGGATATCCGTTGGTGTAGATGTGTAGCAATGGTTTTGCTGAGCGTTGGTACAGATTTTTTTTGTAGTAACGGTTTCTTTAGCAACGGTTGTAACCGTTGGTAAAGGCTTTTTTTTTTAGTAACGGTTTCTTTAGCAACGGTTGTAACCGTTGGTAAAGCCAAGTTTTTTTTTTTTTTTTTTTTAAATCTGGGGTAAAATATGACATGGCAGCCACGTGGCGCATGGAATACAACACAACAATTTTGCTCCATCCGGGAATCGAACCCAGGACCTCGCATATGCGCATGTGAGTGCAAACCGGCTGGGCTAGCCCAGCACTTGTGTAATATCAAGGGCTTAATAATATTTATACTATGCAAACCGGCTGGACTAGCTTATGTCATTAGAGTTTTATCGATTTATTCTTAATCTAAATTTTTAAATTCGGTTTATACTATACAAACACCTACTTTTTTTTTTTTTCCGATTGGAACCGTCTATTTTTACATAGTAAAGATTACATCCTTCATACGAAAAATGAAATTAATCGGGTATCGTTACATACTTGATCGGACAGAAAAATTTATTTTACTAATGAAATTTTGTCTCAATAAAGAAGTTTTCTAAACTCGATCAAGCCAAATTTTTATGAGAATGATTTAATCAACAAGGAAAACAAAATCAATGGTCTCGATCGTCCGGTTTATTGTAACGGTTATTGGAAACCGTCGCTATAGTCCGATTTTTAGTAACGGTTATGGAAAACCGTTGCTATAGTCTTGTAATCTAGTAACGGTTGCATGAAAACCGTTGCTATAATCCTGTTTCTAGTAACATTTTGCAAACCGTTGCTATACACCATCTATACCGACGGTTTTTTCAACCGTTACTAAAAAAACCGTTGGAAAATCCCAAATTTCTTGTAGTGTTTCAAAACCATAGGTAGGTTATGTGATCAGTTTTGAACCATGAGGGAGGTATTTGCACATGGCGATAACCTCAGGGGATCAAAGTGGACTTTGCCCCATCGAAGGGCTCAAGCATCAAACTTCTATCCTCTATTTGAAAATTTGAAGTATAAAATATCATACTACAAACATACACTTTACCTTCAAGTTGTTTACATGATGACACTCCACGAAAACCAAGGCCTGACAGGTCACTTGTTGATCTTCGCGCACCAAGGATATCATCCAAAACCTTTGAACCTGTATTCATTCGCTCAAACATATTGTTAGCAGAAGATAGTTCAATTTTCAGTTTTTATCTTGCATTCCTTCCAATTGTTTTTGCACCTTTACCAACTCCATACTAGTTTTCGTATAATTTTTTACCCAATTTGAGATTAGTCTCCATGACTATCAGACTTTTATCATAAGTTGGTCATATGTTTCTCTTAGTTGCTTACTGTCCTTAAACTCACATCCATCCTCTTCCTCAATATCATCCGAAGAATCAGTATCACTAGTTTGTGAGTTTAGAGAAGCCCCAAAAGCATGTAATTTGAATAGTCACTTTGTTCTTCCTCTGATTCATTGCATTCACCATATATCATCATCCCAGGTTAAGCTAACCATGAAGTTAGTATTCTTTTTAAGTTTGTTAGCACATTCCTGAGTCATGTGCATAACCTTGGCATTCAAAATAATTTGGACCTAGAGGAGTTGCCTTCTTTTTTGAAACTATCAATTTCATATCATATTCAAACTGTCTGTTCCCTTACTCCCTTTCTTTTCCTTCCCATTTGAAGATTCACCTTTTCCCCAGTTGTTATTTTTCTTATTTCTAAAATCATTTTCAGCCGGTTTTTTCTTAAAAAAACTTTTTGAATTGTTTAGTGAACAAAGCCATTGCTTCAAAATTATATATATTCATCGTCACTACTTTGTACGTTTGAAGAATACCAACAACCTATTCAACAGATTTATCTTTTTAAGTTTTTCCGTCTTTGACAACTCAGGAATACTTTTGGGCACTTCCTGATTTTTTACAGTCTTTCTAGGATATTTAAAGCCCCTAACTTAAAAACTCCGTATTTCCTTATCACCAGACCTCATAATTGCCCTTATCCTAGACTTTCAATAATCAATATTTTCACCATCTAGAATAGGGGTGCGATTGGAAGAAAGGTTCATATTCCTGTTCATGTTCGTTGTTTTAATGAAGGATCCACTCAAAAAATAACTTACTTAATCAGAAGAGCAACCTGCTTTGATACCAATTGATCAAAACCTATTTTGTTGCTAACCCAATAATCAAGTAATAATAGGAATGAAGACTAACGATCGATGAACACAAGCGATATACGTGGAAGAAAACCCCTAAAAGGCTAAAAACCATAGGAACCAATCAAGCACTATAAAACTAACTACGTAGTTACAAGGAATCTTACCTCACAATTTGAATCCTCACAATTGCCCTAAGACATACTGGCCGAATCGCTCATTCACCACAATTAGTGCTTAACTGCCGCTACATTGAATCCACAAACCTTCCAAAATACTTTTAGAAATCCACCGGAAGACGACTCAAATAGTTGAATCGATGAAGTGAAAAACTTCTTCGAGTTACCGTTGTGTATTAATGGTCAAAAGATCTCGTTTGTACTCCAATACTCAAATGAACAAAAAACCTCTTCACTAAAGCAAAAAATGTGGCCGCATCTTTTTCTTCTTCTTTTTCGTTACTACTAGCTATGGAAGCACCTCACTTGGTCCACATTCCTCACATAGATACAACCTTCTAGGTCTAACCAATCTGTTTTCCCACCGTGGCTTAGTTGAAGGTGCATCAATTTCCATGAGCACAAATTTCTTTCCTCCCAAGGACACAATTCTTTCATTTTCTACCCGTGGAAACACTCACTCTCGATTACATAAAAAGACTCTTTCCACTCGAATCCAATACAAACTCGCTACGCTTAGAAAGAGAGAAAGAAATTACAACTCGATTAAGAACGAGATACAAAAGAAAATATGTTAACCAATGGAATGTTAACCAAAAAAATAGTGCTGCTTTTTGGAGCTAACAAGAATTAAGGATTCTAATTTTATATGAATAAAAAATCAAAAGTGTTGTGCCAAAAACGAAATTGAGAATATAACAAATCAACAAGCGGATAAACGATAAACGAGACACAAGGATTTACGTGGTTTCCCAAGATGGGTTCATTCACGGACAAAAAGAGTGAGAGTATTCACTATAAACGAGGAGATAATACAAAGAGCCGGCTATACCCGTAACTCTCAATGAAGAACCAAACGATATTCAAGGACAAATCTCTGGTAGAACCTAAAATGGAACACAAAGCCTAGGTAGAACCCAAAGAGACAACTCAAAACCCTAATATCAAGCCCCAACACAAAAGGAATGAAGAACTCCACAACAATACCCAAAAGGAGCCTCTCCTTATTGGACCCAAAAGGAACAAATCCAAGGAACCCCAAGGTCACTATTTATAGAAAAACACTAAATAAACCGAAACAGACTTAGAATAGAATTCTAGTCAAATAAGCCTAAACCGACTCCAATAAGGGATTCTAGTCACTTTCCAACAAATCTCCACCTTGACTTGAATTCTCTCGGACTAACACTATAGGCAATCATTTCCTTCAATCGCTTATCTCCCCCAAAAGCCCCCCACGGGGCAATCACCAATGGCACAAATTAGCAAGGCTCAAGCACGCCTATTTGACGTTGCACGCACGACTCATGAAACCTAGTCGCACATGCCTCCAAATCGAGCTTCCATCTTCCAATGGGCACCTCCCACCAATGCATCCCTCCAGGATGCACTCGAAGATCTACTCAAACTCCCCATGGAGTTAATAACCGACTCCACCATGGAGTTAAAAACCCAACACCGAGTCATCCTTGAATTCACCGATGAAGAATCCAAAGATATAGCACCCACAATCGTACTACCATCAAGCATATAGAGGTTATTTGATTTCCAACCCTTCATCAAAACACAAGCACCCTTCGAAATCCTTAAAACTCCACCTTGAGTGGTATGCTTCCAACCCGAAGAGTCAAGAGTACCCAAAGAGATAAGTTTCTTCTTCAAATTCGGTACATGTAGAACACCAAACAACCTCCTTACAAAGCCATCATGCATTCTGACTTTAACTTTTCCAATCCCAACAATTCTACAGGGTATATTATTCCCCATAAAAACTGTACCATAGCTGACCAATTCATTAGTATTGAAATCATCTTTATTAATTCGGACACATGTGGTAAGAACATCCGGAGTCCAGAATCCATTCAGTATTTGAACAGACATCACCGACACTCAAAGAAAGAACCATTAGTGAATCGTCGAAATCCTCTTCAACAATACCAACAACAACCTTCTCTTCAAAATTGTCCCTATTTTTCAACCTTGGACAATTTCTCACCATGTGCCCGCATTTTCTACAATAAATTAAAACACTTTTACTTCCTGATTTGTGAAACGAGAGCCAGAAACCCATCTACTGCCATTATCCCTCTCAAAAGTTCTTCCTCTCGCCACCAAACTATCAGCATATACCTCTCTTTCACCAGATACATTTTTCCTTAATTCTTTCAAATATAAACTAGATTAACATTCTTCATGGAAATCGTATCCCTCCCATAAAGTAGGGTAGTAACAAAGTGCTCAAAAGACGCAAGCAAAAAACACAAAACAATAAGGGGCCTCATCTTCATCATCAATCACAACATCAATATTTTTTAAATCCATAATAACTCAATTTAACTCATCTGGATGGTCTTTTACGAACGTACGTTTTCTCATTCGAAACTTATGCTTCAAATACAGCCGGTTGGTAAGAGACTTCGTCATATAGATGCTTTCCAACTTTAACCAAATACTGGCAGCTGTATAATCCTCCCCAACCTCGCAAAGCACATCATCAGATAAACACAACTGAATCAAACTGAGCGCCTTTGCATTGAGATCTTCAAACATATTATCCTGCATATCAGCAGGCTTCTTGAATTTCTCCAACAAAGTCTTATGTAATGCTTGCTGAACAAGCAAAGTGATACAGGGAGGCGTGTTGAAATAGAAGAAACGCAACAAGGACAATCACGAACAAGTATGAACTAGAGGTACTCCCTCTTCGAACACACAATAATGAGAAAACTTCTCAATTTTCATTAATATTCATCAAAAAACAACTCCTTAGCCCTAAGGCTTACAACCTTATTTATACTAATAAAATTCCTAAACCTAGCTTTCTTAAAATCTAAAAAAAAATAAATAAACATAAGGAAATAAACTCAATCCTAATTTTCCTTGACCAAGAAACCTATTCAAAATAGGAAAACTAGATCAAATCAAACTAGGAAAACTAAATGCTTGTAAATTATCTTGACTAAAATAAAATAGTCCTACTAAAATGCTAAACTCAAAATAATAAATTAAGATTCTTATATTTCTAGAATAATCAAAATATCAGCCTGCATCATCCTCCCCCGCTTGAAGAAACTCGTCCTCGAGTTTATGTAGTTGAATTCGCCGAAACTTGTCTGCATCAATCTTATACTTCAAATTTATTTTTTCCAACCCAAACTGTAAACAAGTAATTGTTTGCCATAAAAATCGAATCAAATTAATTGTTTGCCCACTCTAGAGAGCACAAACAAATTAGCTGCATCTTGGCAAGCTAATGATTCCACCACAATATCTTCATCACCCAATTCCACAGCACCATTAAATTCTAGAAATTGAAGACTTGAGACCTTGTATTTACCCACCATCTTTTCTAGCCTCACCAACAACGTAACTATAGTAGCAATGGTCGCAGCACCTATCGAAAAATCATTAATTGAAATGGCTCCGCCTAATGCACGATGATTAGGAGACTGCACTTTGTCGATTTCCAGCAATGTTATCTTTTCTTGTAATAGTTTTTGATTTTCTTTTTTTGTAATTTTTTCTACCGGTTCTTCATCAAAAATTGGCGGCTTACTCCAATCCACAATTGGATCTGGATTTTTTTTTGATGTGAATGGCCACTCAATGGTAGCTTCATCCACCTTTGTCCTCTCCTTCGACTGATGGTTGCCAGCCAAAGGTTTGGTGATAAAAACATCATCCGATACCTCCTCCTCTTTCGGAAACCGAGGTTGAACCGGACGATGGCGAGGTGCGTTCCCCCCAACAGCCATGGCAGCCATCTGATCAGTTAGGACGCCCATCGCATCCATCACACGCTGCTCAAGTTGTTGGAACCTCTCTTCTATTTGTGCTTCTCGTGCAGCTTTACTTCGATTATTCACATCTTCGGCAACAGCATAACGACCATAACAAACTCCTTGTCGCGCCATGATCCGGAATCGAGTGCAAGCTCTGATACCAACTGATGCAGGGAGGCGTGTCGAAATAGAAGAACACGCAACAAGGACAATCACGATCAAGTATGAACTAGAGGTACTCCCTCTTCGAACACACAATAATGAGAAAATTTCTCAATTTTCATTAATATTCATCAAAAAACAACTCCTTAGCCCTGAGGCTTACAACCTTATTTATACTAATAAAATTCCTAAACCCAGCTTTCTTAAAATCTAAAAAAGAAAATAAACATAAGGAAATAAAATCAATCCTAAGTTTCCTTGACCAAGAAACCTATTCAAAATAGGAAAACTAGATCAAATCAAACTAGGAAAACTAAATGCCTGTAAATTATCTTGACTAAAATAAAATAGTCCTACTAAAATGCTAAACTCAAAATAATAAATTAAGATTCCTATATTTCTAGAATAATCAAAATATCAACCTGCATCATAAAGCCTTCATCTTAATACGCCATAAACTGAAGCTAGTGCTCTGCCCATCGAACTTCGCAATTTCGAAATGAGTCGTCATTGAAATGATCACCAATTGCATAATTCTCAGCGAAAAATGAAAGCCTCAATTTAAAACATGGCTCTGATACCAATTTGTTATGCTGAAAACGAAATTGAGAATATAACAAATCAACAAGCGATAAATGAGACACAATGATTTACGTGGTTCCCCAAGATGGGTACGGAGTACCTCGGCTCTCTCTCTCTCTCTCTCTCTCTCTCTGCATGGCTTCAAATACTTAGAACCCTAGATCGGTCTTGTTGCCCAAAACCCAAAACGACCATGAGCAACCCCACGACCACCAAGACCACCGTTGCAACCACCAACAATGCCGACCTCCACCTGCTACCACTACGATTCTGAAAATAAGGTGAAAGATTTGGGTCAATACCAAATTCGGTGAAGAATTTGAGTGAAAACCAAATTTGGTATAGGATTGGGTAAGGAATGGAAGTAGATTTTGGGTTCTTTTTTACTCAAATAAAGTTTGGGGATGCTCTTACAGAGATCAAAATGAGAAGAAATGATGGTATTAAATTCTACGCAAAGATTAGAATATCCCCTATCCTCTATGGGGCGGCCGGTTCCGCTCACAAAATATTTGACATAATAGTAATCGAAGCCTCACGCGAATAATCGAAGCCGTTCAATTTGTTTAAAACATATTTTTAAGGGATCTCGCAAAAAATTAATTCATTCGGATATCAGTAAGGATTTGATCAGCTCATTCAACTTTATGCTGTCGAATTTGACAGGAACCAACTGAATGAACCGATTAAGCACTTACTAATATCCGAATGAGATGATTTTTATTGGAACCCTTTAAAAATATGTTTTAAACAAATTGAATGGCTCCAATCATTTGCATGGGACTCCAAAATGAGTCCCATAAAAAACTTGTGTCCAATTTTTTGTGAGCGGAACGAGCCCCATCTTTCAAAGTTGAAGTGCCTAGTGAAGTTCAAGGCAAAAAATAAACCAAGTGACCAACCCACACGTTGTTTGGACAAATAAGCCAAGTGGCTTATTTTTTGTCCTTATTCAAATTTTTCTCGCAATTGCTAGATTATCGTTAATTTTTGGGAGATTATTGCATCGTCATGACAAGAGAAATCTAAAAAGTAAAAAATTATGATTGAAATCAATTTTTTTTTTGAGTTTTCGTTTTTCTTCAAAAAAAAAATTGATTTCGATCATAATTTTTTACTTTTTAGATTCCTCTCGTCATGACGATACAATAATCTCCCAAAAATTAATGACTACTTAACAAATGCGAAAAAATTTTGAATAAAAAAAAAAAAAAAGCCAATTGGCTTATTTGTCCAAACAACTCACTCTCACTTTGTCTATCTATCGACGCCAGAAGAGTTTTTCATGAAAGTAATCCTTTTTTTTAAATAATTGGTCGAAGTACTCTGATTTTCAAACTATTTTTAGAACTAGTCGGTAGCGCCACTTCAAGTGCCACTGCCCAACTAGCGCTACTCCAATTGGCACTATATGCCATGTGGCGCTATCCCGGTGCCACGGTGGACTGGACTAGCACTAATTTAAAAAATGCTAGCCAATCGATAGCGCTATTTGAACAAGCGCTACTCAATCAAGTAGCTTCATCTCAACTAGCGCTACCTCTTTCGATCAGTCAAACCATTCAGCATTCATGAAATGCCTTTTTGAGCCTCATATGATTCAGCTTTTTCAACCATCTTCAATCCATATAACTTTTTTCAGCCTTTATTTCATATTGGATTTTTTCAGTCTTAATAAATTCATACAACATTCAAAATAAAATTTCTAATTATCACTAGTTAAATATAGTTAAGTTTCTCAAATTTATTTCATATATTCTCATTATAATGTTAACTTCTCTTCAATTATGTGATACTAATTTTGTTATTTTAATAGGCAATTTATCAATCGAACACTTAAGCGCTACAAAATTAATAACCATCATAACTTTGCATTACATAGCTCTGACAATAATACTTCATTAACAACTTCAATGAAATAAAATAAAAACTGAAAATTACAAGTTACAGATCCATTTTAGCAATTGAAAAGTTAAGCAGATGCATAGTTTTAAACATTACAATTTATATATTTGTTGTTGAAGATGACGCTTCTCCCCTCTTTGAACATTTTCGCTTATTATGCCCATGTCCACCACACAAGCTACAAGATTGTTTCTGTGATGGTTGCCCCTCAAGCCATTCATCCATCATATCCATCTCATTTCGAAATCGATTTACTTGTGGACGTCCTCGACCCCTAAGACATTCTTCATCAGGATAAATTATTGGCCCTTCGTAGGGAGGCCAATGCAGTTTGTCACGCAGTGGTACAAACGTTTTAGAGCTATAAATGGCTATGTTTGAGGCAAGCCTTCAAACATCGCCAAAAAATCGACTAGGGTCCATGGCCATTCTGTTACACACTGCAATCACATGCAAGCACGGCATTCGCCATTGCTGCATCTTGTTGCAAGTGCATGTCTATGCACTGAAGTCTACTGTGTGCCTGTGGTTTCCTTTGTATGGGCTTGTTGGATTCGATGGAGTTCGCACCTCGTAGATTCCCGTCTGTCTGTCAAACTCAATCACTTCGTGCCTTCTTGCCTTCTTCCTCCATTCATCATACTTTTCCGTTGCGAATTTGCTGAATGTTTTGCCTGATTCGATCCCCTCCCTTGCTTTGACGGCATAGTCGTTGAAATATGTAACACACTTATAGAATGTCATCCTAATTGTAGCCATTATGGGGAGGTGTCGGGCTTCTTTGAGGACTCCATTAAAGCTCTCAGGCAGGTTTGTAGTGCGTGATCCATATCACATACCCCTATCGTGTGCATAGGACCACTTCTGTAGGGGTAGCTCCTCAAGATCCTTATTGACTGCACCGCTGGAAAACCTTTGAAGTTTTTGCATCTCAATCTCAAACTTTCTAACTTGTATTTCACAGGTTGCTAGTTTTACTTGGTCGCCCACAATTTTATTGTACCTCCGTACGTAGTTTGCCCCTAAGTGGCGGACACAGTATCTGTGGTATGCCCATGGGGGTCTCCATGCTGGAGCATCTTTCATATATGAAAGAAGGCCTGTGTGCCTGTCTGAAATGAGACATAAGCCTTGACGTTGAGTTACATAAAACCTTATGCAATTGAGGAACCACCCTCAACATTCCTTGCTCTCCTTCTCGACGACAGCAAATGCAATAGGGAAGATTTGATTCTTAGCGTCCTGACTTACAGCAACAAGCAACGTTCCTTGTATTTTCTTGTCAAGAAAGAATCATCAACACTAATTACAGGGCGACAATGCTCGAATCCTTCAATGGCGAGCCCGAAAGCCCAAAACACAACATCAAATATAACATGTCCTGGCCTGCTTGTCTCATTTGTTATGATATGGGTTTGAGTGCCCGGATTCCTCTCTTTAATAGCTTCCAGGTATTGAGGGAGTTCCGCGAATGATTCTTCCCTGTCACCGTAAATGGCTGCTATAGCCATTTGTTTTGCAGCTCATCTCTTTGCATACGATGGATAGTAACCGTCGCACTTATCTTTTACCATTGCTTGAAAAGCTTGACCTTCGTACTTGGGTCTGCTTCCACAATTGACATAATCATATTGGCAATGTATTGAGCGTCGAGCATCTGATGATCTGTGGTGATACTAAAAGCCAAGCAGCTGTGGGGTTCTGCATATCACGTAATTTTCCAATCATCCTAATCCGACTTCCTTATTGCTTGAAGTTGCCACGAACATGGGTTTTGGTTTGCGCATTTGTAGACCAACAAACAGGTTGTGGACTGTTCTGTCTTTGCCACATAATTCCTGTCCATGCTATATTTCTTCACTGTATTTTTAACCTCAAGCTTCGAAAAGAACATATACGGATAGGGGTAAAAAAATGCAAAATTTTTTATGAATACCACATTTTACGTATGAAATGTATGATGATATAAAAAGTGGGGGAGTTATCTTAAAAAACACCTGTCCCTCGAAAAGCTCAGACCTCCCGTCCCACCCAACGTGACTACTCGTTGGCATTGGTGGATTAGGGTCGACGAGGTTGGTCCATGTGTCTTGTGTCATCATGGTGGGTGGCTGTTGAACATCCCTATTGGGTGTTCTTCGCCTTCGTCGGCCTCCAATCCTGCATCAACATCTTCCTCCGAGCTTTGTGAGGCCTCATCAATGTCTCTAATATGCATCTCAAACGCTCCAATGTCTGTAATGTCATCGTGGACTTCCTTAGGTATGATAGGTCCGTTGTCAAGGTCTTCAACATTCTCCTCATTTTGAATGAAAGTGTTGTCATTTTGCCGGTGTTGAGGAAAATTTGGCCATGATTGTCGTTGCGACCGATGACTCGAACGCTGGTGCACTGCATTTGCTTGGCTACATATGGCATCCATCGTTTCCGTGAACAGAACGGGGGTGTAGCCGATGATTTTATCAGCTACATCGAACATAATTCCAATGCTACTATCATCCATGACATCAACTCCAGCGTACTGGTATGTTGCATGAGGATAGCTCATAATAAGGAAGGAGCATGTTATTTTCATCAATGTTCCCGACATACCCGCTACATTCCAAATCATCTCTTGCAAGTCATTAAAAGTTATCCCTCTCATAATTGGTAAGGGAATAATTGTCCTACCACCGACGTAGGACGGGCCATTTGTTTGTTGGACAACATATATAGGATTTGAACCGCTCATTTGTTTTTTTTATTGGAAGACGAAATTTGTAGTTCACCTTGCGGGTGAATTTGTTGGGAGAGTTGGAATCTGGATAAATATAGAGCCAAGTAGCACATTTTGAAGTGGCGCTACTCTAGTTAGTAGCGTATTTTGAAAGTGCACTACTTGTCTGGAGAAGTGCCCAGCATCTGTCATCTGTTCATCTATCATCTGTCCATCTGTAGGCTCTGCGCAAGATTCGATCCAGTAGTGTATTTTGAAAGTGCGCTACTTGTTTGGAAAAGTGCCCAGCATCTGTTATCTGTATGCTCTGCAAAGATTCATTTGTAGGCTCTAGGCAAGATTCTATCCAACCAAGTGAAATTATGTGGAAGCGTTCAATCTACTCCGGGGGGGGGGGGGGGGGGGGTGTTGAATAGGAGTTTTGACAAAAATTACCAATTTTCTGATTTAAAAAATTAATATGGATGACCGGTTGATTATCTCGATTAATCCAAACCAAAAATCAAGTACTGCAGTAGAATAAATTTTTTGAAAAGAGACGCAAAATTTACGTGGAAAAACTTAGGGTCCTAAATAACCCTAAGCCAAAACCACGGCCTAACACTACTGATTTATTCTATTAATAAAAAAGAAGTACAGATTGCAAAATAGTAAAAACCTTACCCAAGCCTTTACCTATTCTCACCAATCTCTGATACTCCCCGAGCTTCTTCAAGATCCAATAGATGCACCATGGACTTCACGCCCGATCTCCGGATTTAACCGGCGTCGAATCAATCTCCATAAGATTCGGCCTTAGCAGTAAACGGCACCAAAAATCACGAAATGTGAATGGATGAATGATATGATGAGAAGCGTGATCTAAACAACCCAAAACAAAAAGGTTTGAAGATGCATGAACGAAGAAAAAGTGGGCCGTCAGGAAACCTATCAATCTTGCCTTCACCAAAAACCCCAAAAACCCGTGCAACCCTTTCTTTTCTTTTTATGCGCAAAAAGAAAGTCTCATATGCCTCTCTGTATTTTTTTTTTCAAATGAACAAAGGGTTGCTACCAAACAAGGGTTGTTACCAAAGGGTTACTGCCAAACAAAATAATCTCTCTCGGGGTGCAGAGGCTCCTATGGTGATCAACCCCTTTTATAACTCCATTTTCCCTTCGAACGCAAGACAATTAATGACACCACTATGGAAAGCAAATTTTCCGCTAGACAAACGTGTGCAATCTTTTATTTTTCATACTCTATAAAAGAAAATCTTGTAACCATAATTAATCTCACACACACACACACACATATATCTCTATTATAAAACAGAAGGGTGTGGGAATAAGTTGTTGGAACAGCTTAGATTCATTTGATCCAAAGGCTGTAGTGCATTCTCCCACTTCCCGGTTAAGTATCCATGGTTTTCATCTAAATCACACAACTGCCATCCTCTTCCAACAAGGATCCGTAGTGCCGTAGGTACGGGTTAGCACTAGTATATCTTATAAAACAGGAGAGTTTTTAGGAATATTCCTAACAAAATATTCTCTCTCAACGGTTCCCATTAATCCCAAACATAAATTTTACCTACCCATACAACAAATTCAACGGTTTAGATTTCTCCACCATTCACATACAAATCAATGGCATTTTCGTAAATAGCTTACATTATTTGGACAAAATTATATACCGTAATCTTTGTTCAAATTTGAAAGTCACGGTTTTCAATATGCTACTCTCTTGCTTTCCTTTCCCCTTCTCTATCTCACCCTAATCTCTCTCTCTCTCTCTCTCTCTCTCTCTCTCACAGACGACTCATAGTCCATACTTTCCCCTTTCTCCCTGAGATTTGCAGCCTAAGGTCTGCAAATCAGCCCTCTCCCATCCACCATTAGAAAAACTCCATACTTTTCCCTTCCTCCCTGAGGATTTTTGTCACTTTGATGAGCCCAAAACCAAAATGCCCATTCGCAGCAGTCTAGCTCCAGGCCCGGGAAATTGGTTGTTTGCTACAGTACCTCGCTGGCACCAGCAAGGTACGGCTCCGTCGCTTCGGTTATTTATCCTTTCCCACTTTGAATCTTGCAACTTTCAGAGCCGGACTGCACGGCAACGATGGCGGAAACGAGATCGGCGACGGAAAAATTAAACTCCACGGAAATGATGGCGGCCAAATCGAACTTGAACGCGGGTGCCGCGGCAAAATCGTTCGAATGGGTTTGTGGGTTTCGCTGTCGTTTTCAATTTGTGGGTTATCAATTATTTTGTTGATTTGTGTTATCGGTTTGTGGTTTTCAATTTTGTGGCAGAGAATATGATTTTCTGGGAGGTGGTTTTCAGTTTGTGCATGGATTGAGGTTTGATTTGGGAGATGGTTCTCCTCTTTTCGTTTAATGCTTTTGTCGCCGAAAAGTTGCAATTAACGAACAAAACCAGCAACTATGTGGCATTCAAGGTACGATTTCTGATTATTTTTCATCAAGCCCTAGATGGTTGTAATTCTTTTTTTTTTTTTTTTTTGTCTCTAATTTTTTGGATTGTGTTTTTAGGTCAAGACGACCAATCCTAAAAGGTACTGCGTTCATCCTAACGCGGGAATCGTATTGCTGCACTCTACATCCGATGTTATAGGTTTGATTCTCTCTGTTTCCGTTATATAACGTTTTTCTTCAATACGCTTATCAATGAGTAAATCTCAGCCTTTAGATCAAAACCATCCACAAATTCGTTGCCAAACATGATGAGAGGTAGAACTAGAACATGGTTATTGATTTCTCAACCAATCTCTGAGTTTGTGTGCGTGTCCGAGGACACTATCAGTTGGGTATTTGAGCAATCTTTATGTTGGGACTTGGGAGTTCTTTGATTAGTTTTTACCGCAAATGCAGTGAGCTAAGGTATGCGTACGAAGTGTTTGATGAAATGCCCGTGAGAAATGTAGTGTCGTGGATGAAAATCATTGCCGGGTTTGGATAATTTTCCTGCTTCATATTGCTTCGTTTCCTTAACTTTGAAACTTTGTATTCTGGTGGCAAGGTTATGCTTGGGAAATAACAACTGCTGAAGGTGGCTATGGTCTAGATGAACTCTTAAGCAGTCAAAAGAGTGTTCTGATCGGTAAGTATTTTGTTCCTTATATTGGGTGCTACTTCTATTGAGCATTTTCTCTATTAGAAGGGCGAATGGTTGAGCACTTCCCTATCGTTGCATTCTGGCTTTGGTTGTTGTTGTTTAATTGGTTTTTATTTGCATCTGGTCGTTTGGACCTTTTATTGTTACGATGGATTGTGTAAAGGGTGGATTTTTATGGGTCTTGCAATTATTTTCCAGAAAAAGTTTATTTTTTTATTTTAATTTGCATAAAATTGATCTTAGCTTTTGTATGGAAAATGCAATCTAATCATGCAAAATTACTCATTGGTGGGATTTCGGGGAAGTTTTGGAATCAGTAATTATGATGGATTGGAGCACATGGCACGCCCACGGCCTTGGGTTTATTGTTTTTACTGACCCTTTAGTGGCAGAGAGAGAAACACAACATTGATGAAAAAATGTCAAGTTGGATTAGAACTGCTGAAGTTGGATAAGAAACACAAAATTCCTCCAGCTGCCAATGGTATTTTTTTTGAGTTCATCTAAATTGGTAAATTTTTTTTTTTTTTTTGAGTTCATTTGAATGACAATGATAAAAGTCCATTTAAATGGAGTCTAATTGTTATGCTTAGGCTCAATTGGAATCGGTTAGGTACTTTTCCTCAGATTCTCGGACGAAAAATTGGTTACTATATGTATTAGGTACTTTTCCGTGTCTGTTTATAATTTTTGTATCTCAATATCTACATCAACATTTTCTGTTCTTATGCAGTGAGGATCTGCATCTAGCTTTTCCCCACAAACAAGATAACAGTGTGTAGATTGGAGCATAAGAAGCATGGATCCTAACTACTTAAAGTGTGGGAGCGCTTCCAAGGTTTGTCCACAAGTTAAGAAATTTGAATTTTCAAATAATTATGAGCCTATCAAATGTACCCATTGATGAGTTTCTTGCAATTTGGCATCATTATGATTCCAAACTAGATTTTAGTTCTCAATATTGCACTGTCAACATTCACATCTTGGAAATTCGACTGTGCTTTCTTGACTGAAGACATCTCCCCTCTTTGTGTATTCAAAAGCACATTTGCTGAAGACATTCATCACTCAGAGACCAATGAAGAGATTTATTTGAAAAGCTTTCCTTGATTTGGCATAAATTATTTTAGCTTTTCTTGATTTGGATATCAAAAACCCTCTCCATCTGGGATTCACAACAACATAATACAGCCCCAGTAATTTCTGAATGCAACCCTTGCAAAATTCAGAAAGCATATTCATGAATTTGTAATAGTTTGACTCCTTTTGTTGAGAAAGGGATACTCATTTGTTGAGAAGGGGGATGCTTATTGAGTTTAATTGACATTGAAAAGTTTTAATACACGTGCCTTTTTGTGATCACACTTAAAGTTTTATTGAATTTCGAAGTGTTCTTTGTAGCTAGCTTAAATGTATAGTTGGGAGAGTGCCGTAAGTACGGGTCATTTTCTTTCGTGCCACTAAGAAGAGAATCACATACTAATGAATTGATTTAGTGTTTGAG
>BPLS01027156.1:0-47468 GCA_019656275.1 Rhododendron kiyosumense
GGATTTTGTACGTTAAATCCTTGCGGTTGTCTAGCTCCTCCGGAAAGCTAGGAGCATCGGTAATTGTAAGCACCCGCAAGGCTTACTGGTGTAACTCCATTTTTATTAGTGGAACCTTCAAGAGATTGGCTTGAAGAGAAGTGGAGTAGGCTGGACCGTGGACAAATTCAGACCGAACCACTATAAACTGGTTTTACATTTCTTAACTCTCTCTATATAGCTGCTAATTTAGTTATTTGTCTCTGTAGTTTTTAATTGGTAATTTTTAATTAGCAACCCTATTCACCCCCCCCCCCCCCCTCTAGGTTGCTGTCTGGGTAACAGTTTGGATCTGGTAAGAATGGAGTGCTTGGATCAATCACTTACACACGTCGGATGCTGTTTATTCTTGCAATGGCCCACTCAATTTTTTTTTTATAGAATTTTTGGACAGATCGGATCGGCCGTCCGGTGACCAGAGTGTGCCCGGCAGAAAACTGCTTAGTTCGCCCCTACGAATCCAAAATTAATACTTACCGATATCCGCGGGAGCTGATTTTTACAGGGCCCCATAAAATAATATTTAAAAATTTATGAATATTTTTTGAGATTTTTTCGGGACTCGAAATGGGATCAAACACATTTTTCTCTGCGTAAATTTCTGCAAATTATCTCTGCAGATAGCAAAGCTGGGACATGAATGTCCTGTCAACGGTTTGATTTCTCTTCTTACGATTTCAAAATTGGTGCTATACAGCACCCATTAGCAGGACTGTTGTCAAAAAAGGAGATACTCCACTTATAAAGTCTACACTTTCCGATCAGAATCCCGACGTCCTTCTGGGCGTACTTTGGCCACTGGACGGCCGATTCAATTCATTCAAAAATTTTATAAAAAAAACCGAGTAGGCTTACGTGAGAATAAATGGTATCTGACGTGTGTAGATGATTGATCCAATAAATTCATTTTTGTGTTTGGATCGGCCAAGAATAGAGTGCTTGGATCGGCCACTTACACATGTCGGATGCCGTTTATTCTCGCAATGGCTCACTCGTTTTTTTTAAAAAAAATTTTGGACGGATCGGATCGACCGTTCGGTGGCCGGAGTGCGCCGGGCAAGGCGTCGCCCGATCGGGAAGTGTAGACTTACTGTAATTTAATTTATGTCTTCTCCCTCAACGTTTTTCACTCATCTTTCATGACTTTCATTGATATTTATTTACGAAAAAATAAAAAACTAGCAATATTTACAACTGTTTCTTATTTACATGTACTCATATTTTACTCGCATTAATATGCCTTTTGTTGAGTTTCTAATAAAATTTTGTTATCTATCTAAAAAATATCAGTAGCATATTACAGTATCCACATGTAATTGTATCCCTCGGGACCAAGCACCAGCATCAGCAGTAACACTCATCATCATCATCATCATCATCGTCAAATTAGAGTATCCAGATGCATGCATGCATATTGTCAGCATCAAAACTAACGTTCTGTTCTTTTGCACTTAACTTAGGTCTTGTTCTCTTGAACTTAATTTAAATCTGTAAATTTTATCTTTATATGAATTTTTTTTTTTCATTTTGTTAGTTTTGGGACAAACTTTTGTGGATTATTGATTCATTTCGACGAGAGAAATCAAAAAAATAAAGTTTATTTTTTTGTTAAAATATGGTTATTTCTCAAAATACTTGGGTAAAGTAAAAAAAAAAATTTCAATTCCTTTCGTCGAGAGACGAATCAATAACCCACAAAGGTTTGACGCAAAACTAACAAATATGAAAAAAATTCAAATAAAGGACAAAACTCTCATATTTAAGTTAAGTTCAAGAGAACGGGGCCTTAAACTTAACTTATTTTTTTAATTCAACCCATTCTTCTACGCTTAAATAAGTTAAGGTTAAGTTAAATTCAAAACAACGGGACCTAAAATATGACGAAGCATCTGACCGGGAAAGGCCCCCTGCACGTACTCTTTATTTTGTGATGCCAATTATATCTACGAAAATGACGTCATCGAGGTCATCAATATCCACCATGATGTCACCTTCCATGCATGTATGATTGGGATCCGGATTAGCTAAAGAATACAAAATAAATACAGTACCTAGGTCAAGGCCGGAGTCCTTAGAATTGTAAAAGAATGATTTCTTTGTTCTTTTTGAATGATTGTGTTCTCTTAATTTCCTTTCTCACATCTTTTGGGTTTTAGTCAGGATGAGATTTCTCTCATATGTATAATTTTTTGCTATTAGTACTGTCACAAGTTATTTGTCGTCTTAATTACTTTGCTTTTTTCCCCCCTCCAGACGACAAGATATTAATATGATAATGAGTTGAATTACTACAATAAATCGACAATTACTCAATCAACTCAAATCCATGACGTTACCCTCAAGACTGAAATCCAAAGGATAGGCCACATGGGCCTAAAGCCTAGGGTCGTGCTATGCCAATTTTGATTAGTGTAACTTCAACTTTTGATTAATCGACCAAAATAATTCAAAGTATTATTAGAATATGATTTCTTTTTTACAAAATATTTAGATACTGATTGTTGAGAAGCTCTACTAAGATACTTCTTGATTTTTATATGTTACTTAATAATCATTTCTTTTTCTTTTTAATATAAGGCGGTAGAAGAATACAAATTTCTAAATTACATTAAATGGGACATAAACATAATCATACAAAGTCCTCATTGCCCGCTAAGAGAACAAATACCCTCCATTCAGAGGAAGAAACAATCAATCTCTACTTTTGAAAGAGATTGACACCATGACCTCTCCTGTGAAATTGAATAAGGGTGATCAACTGATCTAATTCAAGTAGGTTACTAATTAGTTCATTAACATAGAAATTCGGTTGCAACACATGTCAATAATCTTTTTTGGTACTGATGTCGTTTTTGGCCCTATCCACTATGATATATCCTCTTTTATTCACATATTTTCTTTGCTGAGAAAAAAATAAAACTACAAACATTCATATCCTACTATATCAATTAGTAAAAAGTCCTATATGATTTTGTATGACAATACACAAGGCATGTTTTTATTAGATTAAAACTGTATTTAGTAGTTGGTGACTGGTGTGATTCGTCCCCTAAGATTAACCAAGGTATGCGTAAACTGAGTCGGATACATAAGTTATAAAAACAAAATTACAACTCTATCAAAAATTATCTTGGAAAATTATGAAGTAGAAAAGGTATATAAATGTAGCGCTCCTCACATTAATTCTTCTGTTTTAATTTATTTCAAGTTCCTTAAAAAATAATTTCGAATGACAACACGTGAAATTAGAAAGCTTCTTTTGATTGTCGGAAGTGAGATATTTTTTTTGTGATTGGATTTAAAAAGATTGAGCATCTTTCATTTTCCAATAGGCACATAGAGAGACTTTTGACCACACTTTCGAAAAAGGAATTAGTACTTTAATTTCGTTCTAAATAAAGTAGCTACTACTGTAGTAGAAAAAGACCAGCGAGGAGTGGAACGTGATATCATCATCCACTTAACTTGATCTGCAAAATTCCCCCCGAAAAGAAGATCACGAGAAAGAAAAGAACAATAATATGATTTTCGCGTTTGACAGACAAACAGAAATGATATCGGGATATCCTGATTGAACAAAAATCCCGCGCCATTGACCGCTCCTGTAAAAACTGCACCGTTTGGTGCATTCCACAGCTGAAATCCTTTGCATTTGTCCCTATTTGGTGCACTATTCTTGATGAATTTTTTCATGATTTTGTGGGGGCCATTTCGGGTTCCAAAATGATCATGCAAACGCGGCAGCCAAGCGAAGCATGATTCTATAGTTTCTTCTCCGTAATCAAACCTGCCATCGACCCCTGCAAAGTATTCTTAAAATTGGTTTTTTAAAAAAAATAAAATGCATTTCAGTAGATTTTTCCATGATTAATTTAGAGAACGTCTATCATTTTTAGGAAGTTCCGACAAGCATTTGTATTCAAAGACTGGGTTTTTTTTTTTTCCTTCTAAAAAATCAAGGGGTCCTCTAGCAAATCAACTTTGTGAAGTGACCATGGGGAGACACTAAAATTGTGCACATAATGCGCGGGGGGTTACAGGTGTGCGATCATGAAAGCGTCCCTCAAAAATCTGCTAAACTAAATTTCGTGAGGATCGAGAGTGAGCAAAATGCCATTTAAAAGATTAATGTGACCAAGAATAGACAATTATTTTGTTGGGCCGAACCTGTGAGCCCGTATTGCATTTTTGGGGCCGAATCAAACAAAACCTAAAAGAAATTTTCAACAGACATATGCTCTAATTGGGCCGATCTGTGAGCCCGTTTTCATTTTTGGGCTGAATCAAAATGCATTGTTGATGGCCGAAACAAACCCAAAAGAACTTTCCAAAGCCCATCTTCAAAAGAAAATCATTACAACTTCTCTCTCTCCTCTTCCTCTGCTCAGCCGTTGGCAACCACCGTTGGTCAACGTCGGGGCACCGCCTAAGGTTAGGGTTTCGTACCACTTCTCTTTTGTTTCGAGTTATTTTTGCTGATTTCCCAATGATTCATATATACCTCTGTGAGTTTATAAGTTTACATGCATCAAAATTTGTAAGAGTGATGCATGCTATCGAAGCTAAAGAATAGGAAATACTTAAAGTAATAGTAAAAGATTTTGTTGATATTGTACGTAGCTCATGTTGAAATGAATTCCTTATCCCTCTCTTGTATTTGCTTTAGATGAGGTATATTTACTTTGATTGTCAACAGACTATTTTTGGATCGATGGTGAAAACTTCCAGTGCACTTTAACTAGTTTTCTTCTGGTCTTTTTACCACGAGGTACAGAAAATAAAAAAAGTGAAAAATTTGGTTGGTTGGACTGGGCATCATCTTCAAAACAGTTATGAAAATTCGAAATCGGCATTAAAAAGCATTCAGACATAATAGTGGAAACCAGTCCTGAAATTTTACAGCACAAGATCAACAAGCGTTTCCTGGAAACAAACAAACGCACTTCACAAGCAATCCATAACTAGATATATCTTACAGGAAGATAGAATTTCTCTAAGTTAATCAAGTTTTATTCAACAAAATCATTTTCAGGAGATGATGATACACTTAAAACTCTTTATTCGAAGACGATAAAAAAAAAAAAAATTCCTGATTCCGAAATAGTACACAGTTCAGTTTCATCTTTAATTTCTACTGGTAGTTAGGTACTTGATGAATGTCATTTCTTTTTATCTTTCGAGAGCCCATTCCATTTTCCCTTCTTTTTTCTAAAGTTCCTTTTTTTCTAAATTTCAAACTCAAATATAATAAAAATGAAAAATAATTTTATGATTTTTTTGCACCGTATTAAAGATCTCAATGAGATCTATCAAATAAGATCCATATTGGTAGGAAAATTATTTGCGTAAACACATAATTTTTGACCTTAAAATTTACTTTCTTTTTCAAAAACCCACTTTTACAAAAAGTGGAACGGCTTAGTTATGGAGTTCACATTGGTCATTGGATAACGCTAGACGTAGGGCCGGCTCTAAACTGAAGCGACTAAGACGGCAGACTTATGCCTTGTTTGGATTGCAATTTGAAAAGTATTTTAAAAAATAGTAGGGGTAATAAGTGGAGAGAGAAAGAGAGAGAAATGTTAAAATTAGGTGGAATCTAGGGGGAATTTTTTGAAAAATTCTTTTCAAAATGCAAAGAGAACAAGGCATTAAGCTCTTGAATTTTGGATCAAAATAAGGATCCAAAATAGGTATAACCAGACATGTAATATATATTTAATCTAATACTTGTATAACAAATAAGCTAGATAGCCTGGTGGAAAAAGTTTAGTTTCTCTTCGCAAGAAGTACATGTTTTAAGACTTCAAATCTTAGGAACCTTTTTTTTTCTTACCTATATAAACATTTTTTTCTTTCATAAGTTCATCTTAGACTCCGATAATCTCAAAACCATCCCTGGCCACGAACCGACAAAAGGGTGTAGTTAAGATGTCTTATCTCCTTGCAATTAACACACGCGTACGGTACCGAAAGACAGTTAATGTGGGGGTACTACACGTTCGATCGATCTTTTTCTCTTTTTTAATACTTGGAGTAGGTGTAAAATACAGTTAGCAAATAGCAATGATGATCAAGTGGTGCTGGTGCTGGTGCTGGTGCTGGTGCTGGTGGGCTCTCACGCCCAGAAAGACAGCTTTGATTGACGAAACATAGACGGCAGCATTGGGGCCTATGCTTGAAATTTCTCACCAACGGTCGGTATAGAGAGAAAAGTCGGGGTTGTTTCTCTAAATAAGTTATAATTGATTTATTTTTTTGTTTTTATTCAAAGATTTTTTGTATTTGATAGAGTTTTGTTAATATTTTGTGGATTATTACTTCGTCATGATGAGAGAAATCTAAAAAATTTAAAATTATGATCGAAGTTTAATTTTTTTTGAATAAAAGACGAAAAAATTGACTTATTTTTGTCTTTATTTAAAAAAAATAAGATTTTTATCATAATTTTTTCACTTTTTAGATTCTTCTCGTCTTAAATAAGCAATAATCTACATAAAGTTGACAAAAAATTAACAAATACAAAAAAAATTTGAATAACAACAAAAAATAAGTCAATTACTAGCTTATTTAGCTAAACAACCCTGAAGTTCAATACGTAAACAATCATTCTACCACTACATTTAAACACACACCCATATTCATAACAAATTTGTGTAAATATTTGTGGTTGTAAAATAATTGAATTAAAAAAAGAACGCAATGATTATAATGGAAATAAGAAATCATTATTTATGTACAAAGCTAAGGAAGGATCGACTCCGACCTTGACCTTGGTCTTTATTTAGAGTCCTGCTATAGGTACCGATGCCTTTCGTAGAGAACTCGTACCGACGGCCGTGCCGAGCCATCTTACATATATACACAAAAAATATGGTATTTAAATTAAGCACCCTATATATATCGGATGCCGCTGATTCTCGCGTCGGGTCCATCGTTTTTTTTTTAGAATTTTTGAACGGCTCGAATTGTCCATCCAGTGGCCGGAAACAGCTCAGCTCGGTCGTCGGTGCCTATAGCCTTTTCGCTTTATTTTGTGGTATTCTTTAGCTAATCATAATTCATACATACACATGCTCATATCGACGAACTTAATTACAAATGGAAGGTGACGTCATGTTGGGGCTCATGTTGATGACCTCTTTGACGAATGGACGGTGACGTACATTGTGGGGTTCATATTGTTGACCTCAATGACATCTTCGTAGAAATATTATGGTCGAAATTAATAAAAAATTCTAACAATTAATGTCGACCTGTTTGTCCTTGCAACAGAAGTTGGATTTAATAAAATGATTCGACACTTGCTCTATCCAGTCCCGGTCCCTACTTTTGAGTTGCCCTACCTCAACTTTATGCTTTGTTGCCTACTTATAATTTACAAGGACCAAAAAGAAAATTTACAAGGACCAAAAAAAAAAAAAAATTATAAGGACCAAAAAAATCAAAATTACATAGTTATTTAGATTGAATAACATTAAAAAAAATCAACATCAAAATATAAATCCCGGATATAGTGTTTTGTGAATACCACGATCTAATTTAAAGAAAATAAAATTTTCTTACATTTTTTGAAGCAAAATTTCAATTGAATTATCGTATTTTACTTATCCAAGGACTCGGGCCCCGTTTCGTTAACTTTTGATTTTTGGCCTTTTTAGTTGATATATATGAAGAGAATGACCTGTTTCGAAAAGCATAACTCTTTACATTTTCGATTGAGATCATAGCTAATTTCTTTAATCTCTTTTGCGAAATGGTAGTTTAAAGATAAAAATAAAAATTGTGTTAGCTCACTCGATTTGTTTTAGTTATGACTTTTTTAATTAAATGTAAGAACATATCACTCATACATTACTGTTGTACTTGGAAAATCCAAAATTTCCAGCAAAGTAATTAATTTTTGCAATATTATGTATTGGGATGAAAACAAAAAGAAGAGACTGATGCAATATAAAGTTTCATATGCACGAGAAACTCAGGATCATTTTCCAATGAAAACAAGGGAAACGTGCACTGCATTGTTTGGAATTCCGTTGGATCAAAAGCGGAGGGAAAAAATAAAGGGCGCAACAGCGGCAAGGAATCGAACCCAGCCAAGTGAGTCTTTTACAGCTTGCAGCGACCGCTGAACCAAAGACTATCATCTGCGCTACTATAGGGAAATTTAATATATGTATATATATCTTACT
Source organism: Rhododendron kiyosumense (assembly GCA_019656275.1). Taxonomy (NCBI): domain Eukaryota; kingdom Viridiplantae; phylum Streptophyta; class Magnoliopsida; order Ericales; family Ericaceae; genus Rhododendron; species Rhododendron kiyosumense. Next base: position 8,232 of record BPLS01027156.1, read on the forward strand.
TAAATTTTATTTTTTTTTGGTTGCCCCCAGCTCAGGGGTTGCCCAAGTCCGAGAGCTTGCGGGGCTTACCCCGGGGCCGGCCCTGGCTCTATCAACTTGAACCCATGACCTTACGTACCTCAAGACTGAAACCCAAAAGGATAGACCATGAGCCTAAAGCTTAGGGTCAATCTTTGCCAATTTTGATTAGTGTAACTTCAGCTTTTGATTAATCAACCAAAATAATTCAAAGAATTATTAAAATATGATTTTTATAAAAATTTTAGATAGTGATTTTTGAGAACCTCTACTAAGATCCTTCTTGATTTTTATATGTTACTTAATAATTTTTTTTTTCCTTAAGGCGGTAGAAGAATACAAGTTTTTAATTAATTTTCATTAAACAGGACATGATAAATAGAATTATACATACAAACTTCTCATAGCCTAAAGGGAACAAATAACCTCCATTCAAAAGAAGAAACTATCAATCTCTAGCTACTTTTGACCTCTCCTATGAAAGTGAACAAGGGTGATCAATTGATCTAATTCCAGTAGGTTAATAATCATTAATTCATTAACATAGAAATTCAGTTGCAATACAGATCTATAATCTTTTTGGTACTGATGCCGTGGGCCTTATCCTCTATGGCATATCCTCTTCTATTTACATATAGTATTTTTCTTGTCGAGAAAAAATAGAATTAACTACAGACATTTATATCCTACTATATCAATTAGTAAAACGTCCTTTATGATTTTGTATGACAACAAACAAACTATGTGTTTGTTAGATTAAAATGATACTTAGTAGACGGTGTTCATCCCTTAAGATTAGTTGAAGTGTTAACATTATAGAAACACTTCAACTATAGAAATAAGGGGAAATAAGGGGAAAAAAGGGGGGAAAAAAAATTATAGAAATAAGGGGAAAAAAAAAAAGATTTAAAACAGTTCAGTGGGCTTTTGGTAATGAACTTAACATTATAGAAATAAGGGGAAAAAAAAACCAAAAATGAATTGGCTACACTGAGACTTGAACCTGAGTCCCTAGGTTCTATTATACACAATCAAACCACTATTCCACCAATTAACTTGTGTAATAGATTTAAAAAATTAGTATATTACTATTATACAAAAACGAGACCATCAAGCAGTAGCCACACAATCGTAACGCAATCACGACGATCAATACTATTTAATGCATTCATTTTATTGTGCTTAATGTTCTAATCATGGGATCCAATTATTTCGTGCATTGGATTTTGAAAGCTCTTTCATCGGCATACTAATTCATTGTTTGATTGAATTTTTTATGTCCGATCAAGTATGTAACGATAAGCATTTTACTTGATTATTGGCATAAGTATTTTACTTGATTATTGGCATAAATGATCTAATCTGTCCCACATAAAAGTTAGATGGTTCCGATTTTTTAAAAATAGCTTAGGCGACCCTCAAGTAAACGGGCTGGCACGACACGACACAATTTAAGTAAATGGCCCGGCCCGGCCCGATTGAAAAATGGCACGACAAGACACGATTAAAAAATGGGCCGACACAGCACGACACGATTTAAGTAAATGGGCCCAGCCCGGCACGACACGATTGAAAAATGGCACGGCACGACACGACACTATTTAAGTAAATGGGCACGACACGACACGATACGATTGGCTATGGCACGACACGGCCCGACACGATTTAAGTAAATGGGCACGGAACGGCACGGCACGAAACACGGTTGGCACGGAAGTTGAATGGCACGGCACGGCACGACACGCACGTTTGACACCATGGAGTTGAATGTGATATCATCATCCACTCAACTTCATCTGCGAAATTCCCCCCAAAAAGAAGATCACGAGAAAGAAAAGAACAGTGTTTTGCGTTTTATCAAAAGTGAGGGATTAATTTTTGCACTTCACCTTTGGAGAGCAAATAGTAATTTGTAAAGTGTGAAAGCCAAACTCCTAAAGAAAACTTATGATACATATTTCCTCCGTCTCAATTTGTTTGTTCAATTATCGAAATTCGTGTCTTTTAAAATTATACTAATATCTTACATTTTATAATATTTTTTTATGATTTTGAAGATTTTGTATAATAAAACTAATTGAGATCTATCAAATAAGATCCATATTGCATATTAAAAACATTACGAATTGAAAATTATGGACAATTCTTTAAAAGGTCAAATGCTCTTTAAAAAGTCAAAAAGAGAACAAACAAACCGGGACGGAGGGATTACTTTCGAATATGTTGTGAGAATGGAGAAAGTTATACTAATAGCTACTCCATAAAATTTTGTATTTTCTAATTTCTACCAAAGGGTTTAGTTAATTATTACAGTAAAATCCTAAATACTCTCGTCAAAAGACAAAACATGTTTTACGAAATGTGACTAATTAAGTAGCTAGTCAATTCATAGTGCTCAAACCTGGCTCCTAAGCCACCGATTCCAACATAATTTTGGGATCGGGCACTGCCCAGGTTTTTTACTTTCGCTAATAAATTCCACATAAAAGGTAAAGTCACCGATTCCAATTAAAATGCATTTCAGTAGATTTTTCCATGATTTATAGACACGTCTATCATTTTTAGGAATATTCAAAAAGCATTTGTCTTCAAAAACTGTTTTTTTTTTTTTCCTTCGTAAAAAACCATGGGGTCCTTCAGTAGATCAACTTTGTGAAGTGACCCTGGAGAGACACTAAGTTGTGCATGTAATGCACGGGCGGTTACAAGTGCATGAGCATGAAAGCGTCCTTTAAAAATCTATTAAACTACTAAAATTTGTAAGTGCGAGAATTGAGAACACGAGCACAGAGTACGTAAGCACCGAGAGCGAGCAAAATGACATTTTGAAAGATTAAGGCATTATCTTGTTGGGCGGACTTGTGAGCCCGTATTGTATTTTTGGGGCCGAATCAAACCTAAAAGAATTTTTCAACAGACATGCACTTATTGGGCCAATCTGTGAGCCCGTTTTTCATTTTTGGGCCGAATCAAAATGCATTGTTGTGGGCCAAAACAAACCTAAAAGAACTTTTCAAAGCCCATATTCAAAAGAAAATCCTTACAACTCTCTCTCTCTCTCCCTCTCAGCCGTTGGCAACCACCGGTGGTCAACGCTAGGGCACCGCATAAGGTTAGGGTTCCGAACCACGTCTCTCTTGTTTCGAGTTATTTTTGCTGATTTCTCAATGATTCGTACCTCAATGAGTTTATTCGGAGAGAAGTTTAGAAGTTCACATGCATCAAAATTTGTAAGAGTGATGCATGCTATCCAAGCTAAAGAAGAGGAAATACTTAAAGTAGGAGTAAAAGATTTTGTTGATATTGTAAGTAGCTCATGTGGAACCCCTTATCCCTCTCTTGTTTTTGCTTTAGATGAGGTATATTTACTTTGATTGTCGACAGACTATTTTTGGATCGATGGTGAAAACTTCTAGTGCACTTTAACTAGTTCTTTTCGGGGTCTTTTTATCACCAGGTACAAAAAATAAAAAGAGTGAAAAATATGGTTGGTTGGGTTGGGCACCATCTTCAAAACAGTTATGAAAATTCGAAATCGGCATAAAAAAGCATTCAGACATAATAGTGGAAACCGGTCCTGAAATTTTACAGCACAAGATCAACAAGCGTTTCCTGGAAACAAACCAACGCACTTCACAAACAATCCATAACTAGATATATCTTACAGGAAGATAGAATTTCTCTGCGTTAATCAAGGTTTATTCAACAAAATCATTTTCAGGAGATGATGATACACTTAAAACTCTTTATTTCGAAGACGATAAAAAAAAAAAAAAAAAAACCTGATTCCGAAATAGTAAACAGTTCAGTTTTATCTATTTCTACTGGTAGTTAGGTAGTACTTGATAAGTGTCATTTCTTTTTATCTTTCGAAATTTTAGTTATGGAGTTCACATTCGTCGTTGGATAAAGCCAGGCGTAGGGCTGACTCTGAATCGAGGTGAATAAGACGGTGGATTTAAGCTCCCGAATTTTGAATCAAAATTAGGGTCCAAAATAGGTATAGCCAAATATGTATTATATATTTAATCTAGTACTTATATACTCCCTCTGTCCCTATTTAATTGTTCACTACGGTTTTGCGTGCATTTTTAATGGCTTATATCTCTCGACGTATATTACGTTTTATGTTTTTGAAATCTTTGTCTTATAGAAAAAATTGAGATCTATCAAATAAGATCTATATTGCATATTTTTAGCAATATACATTAAGAGATATAAGCCGTTGAAAATATACGCAAAACTGTAATAGACAATTAAATAGGAACGAAGGGAGTAACAAATAAGCTAGATAGCCTGGTGGAAAAAGTTTAGTTCCTCTTCCAAGAAGTACATGGTTCAAGACTTCAAGTTTTCGGGGCCTCTTTTTTTCTTATCCATATGAATATTTTTTTTCCTTTCATAAGTTCGTTTTAGGCTCCGATAATCTCAAAACCATCCTTGACCAGACGAACCGACAAAAGGGAGTAGTTAAGATGTCCTATTTCCTTGCAATTAACACACGCGTACGGTGCCGAAAGACAGTTAATGTGGGGTACTTGCACGTTCGATCCATCTTTTTCTCCTTTTTAATACTTAGGCTCCGTTCCAGAAACCTTCTTAAAAAATAACTACTTATTTTGCCATTTCTCAAAGAAAAATAAGAAGGTTTGTTCCACAAAATTCAAATAAGCAGCTTATTTCACATTTTCAAACTCAAAAATAACGTAAATGAGAAATAATTTTTCAATTTTTTTTGCACCATATTAAAGATCTCAATGAGATCTATCAAATAAGATCCATATTGATAGAAAAATTATTTGCGTAAACACATGATTTTTGAGCTTGAAATTGTCTTCTCAAAAAATAAGTAATTGTTCCATCTTTTCAAGAACAAACCTTCTTATTACACAAAAAATAACTTCTTATTTTGTTTCTGGAACGGAGCCTTAGAGTAGGAGTAAATTAAATACAGTTAGCAATGGTGATCAAGTAGTGGTGGTGGGCTCTCACGCCCAGAAAGACAGCTTTGATTGACGAAACATAGACAGCAGTATTGGGTCCTATGCTTGAAATTTCTCACCAACGGTCGGTATAGAGAGAAAAGTCGGGGTTGTTTGTCTAAATAAGTTAATTGATTTATTTTTTTGTTTTTATTAAAGGTTTTTTTTGCTTTTGATAGATTTTTGTTAATTTTTTGTGAATTATTACTTCTTCATGATGAGAGAAATTTAAAAAATTTAAAATTATGATCGAAACTAAATTTTTTTTGAATAAAGACGAAAAAAATTGATTTATTAGCTTATTTTTTTCTTTATTTAAAAAAATCAGATTTTTATCATAATTTTTTTTTTTTTACTTTTTAGATTCTTCTCGTCTTAAATAAGTAATAATCTACAAAAAGTTGACAAAAAATTAACAAATACGAAAAAAATTTGAATAAAAACAAAAAATAAGTCAGTTGCTGGCTTATTTAGCCAAACAACCTCGAAGTTCAATATGTAAACAATCATTCTACCACTACATCTAAACACACACCCATATTCATAATAAATTTGTGTAAATATTTGTGGTTGTAAAATAATTGAATTAAAAAAGAATGCAATGATTATAATGGAAATAAGCAATCATTATTTATGTACTACCTCCGTCCCAATTTACTTGTCATTTTTTGGAGTTCGTGCCACTTTTCAATTGATTATATCTTGTAATTTATAATATTTTAGGCGATTTTGAAAACATTGTATTATAGAACAAATCGAGATCTATCAAACAAGATCCATATTGGATATAAAATTCATTACCAATTTAAAGATATAACTAATTCTTTTTTCCGGTTGGAATAGAACTGTGACAAGTAAATTGGGACGGAGGGAGTACAAAGCTAAGGAAGGATTGACTCCGGCCTTGACCTTAGTCTTTATTTAGAGTCCTGCTATAGGTACTAACGCCTTCCGTAGGGAAATCGTATCGACGGCCGCGTCGAGCTGTCTTTGGATACCGGATGGTCAATTCGAACAGTTCAAAAGTTCTAAAAAAAAAATGATGGGCCCAACGCGGGAATCAACGGCATGTAGGGTGCTTGATTTAAATACCATATTTTCGTGTATATATGTTAGATGACTCTCGACGCGGCCGTCAACACGATTTCTCTACGGAAGGCGTCGGTGCCTATGGTTTTTTCGCTTTATTTTGTGGTATTCTTTAGCTAATCATACATGCCCATGCTCATATCGACGACCTTAATTACAAATGGAAGGTGACGTCATGTTGGGGCTCATATTGATGACCTCTTTGACAAAGGGACGGTGACGTACATTGTGGGGTTCATATTGTTGACCTCAATGACATCTTCGTAGAAATATTGTGGTCGAATTTAATAAAAAATTCTAACAATTAATGTCGACCTGTTTGTCCTTGCAACAGAAGTTGGATTTAATAAAATGAATTCGACACTTGCTCTATCAGCTGGAACCCATGACCTTACGTACCTCAAGACTGAAACCCAAAAGGATAGACCATGAGCCAAAAGCTTAGGGTCAATCTTTGCCAATTTTGATTAGTGTAACTTCAGCTTTTGATTAATCAACCAAAATAATTCAAAGAATTATTAAAATATGATTTTTATAAAATTTTTAGATAGTGATTTTTGAGAACCTCTACTAAGATCCTTCTTGATTTTTATATGTTACTTAATAATTTTTTTTTCCTTAAGGCGGTAGAAGAATACAAGTTTTTAATTAATTTTCATTAAACAGGACATGATAAATAGAATCATATATACAAACTTCTCATAGCCTAAAGGGAACAAATAACCTCCATTCAAAAGAAGAAACTATCAATCTCTAGCTACTTTTGACCTCTCCTATGAAAGTGAACAAGGGTGATCAATTGATCTAATTCCAGTAGGTTAATAATCATTAATTCATCAACATAGAAATTCAGTTGCAATACACATCTATAATCTTTTTGGTACTGATGCCGTGGGCCTTATCCTCTATGGCATATCATCCTCTTCTATTTACATATAGTATTTTTCTTGTCGAGAAAAAATAGAATTAACTACAGACATTTATATCCTACTATATCAATTAGTAAAACGTCCTCTATGATTTTGTATGACAACAAACAAACTATGTGTTTGTTAGATTAAAATGATACTTAGTAGACGGTGTTCATCCCTTAAGATTAGTTGAAGTGTGCCTAAATTGATCCGGACACATGAGTTATAAAAAAACGGGATTAATACTACATTCAATTTTATCTTTGAAAATCCTGAAGTAGAAAAGGCATATACAAAAGTTTTTTTTTTTTTTCTGGTTGTCTGTTTTTATTTTTTCTGTTTTTTCTGCGTTTTTCTATTCACGTTTTCACACTGTGTTTTGTTCCTTAGGTTTCATGGCTTTCGCTTGTCGTCAGCGCCCTTTATTTTAGATATATAATGTTCTTCTTTAATGCCAAAAAAAAAAGTAGTGCTCCTCACATTCTTCTATTTTAATTTAATTTAAGCTCCTTAAACTATAATTTCAAATAAAAACACGTGAAATTAGAGAGCTTCTTTTCATTGCCGGAAGTGAGATAGGAGTATTTTTTGTAATTGGATTCAAAAGATTGATCATTTTTCATTATCCAATATGTCAATAGAAATACTTTTGATCACACTTTTGAAAAAAGAAAATGAGCACTGTGCATCTAAATAAAGTAGCAGTCGCAGAAAAAGACCAAGGCCTGGTTATAATTCCCTCATGGATCCATTACTAACACTTGGGAATAGCCTATCCAAAAAGAAAAAGACAAATGGGAATAACATATTGAATGCGATGCCATCATCCGTCAACTTCATCTGCCAAATTTTCCCGAAAAAGAAGATCAAAAAAAGAAAATTGTACTCGATTCTCGCACTCTATTAAAGTGAAGTGAAAGATAGATTTTTGCACCTCACATTTGTAGGATAAATAGTAATTTGTGAAGTGCGAAAATCAATTTTTGAAAAAAACATAAGATACATGGAGTACTTTAGATGTATTGTGTGAATGGAGAAATAAAGCTATAATGCTATAAATGTTTTGTAATTTCTACCAAAAATAATGGTACGTGTATAATTAGGCATCTACTCGTGGGGTTTAGTTAATTACAGAAAAATCCTAACTACTCTCGTCAGAAGACAAAAACATATTTTATGGGATGTAACGAATTAAAATCCCACTCCACGATCACAGATTCTCATGGAATCCACGAATAAATGTTCGAATCCCACATAAATGCGTTGTTTCAGACTGGTGTGAAACATCTCATGGCGGTGCTCCTGCGTCACTCAATAACTACACACCATCCAGACTTTAAACAACTTTTTCCTAGTCTCTCTTTCCTCTTCCTCTACTCGGCCGTTGGCAACCCCGCAAGGTCTGCAACCACTGGTGGTCAACAACGGGCACCACACAAGGTTAAGGTTTCGAACCGGTGGTAGCCTTCTTTTCTCGTTCATTGTATGCATATTGAACACGAATCGTGACCCATCTCCACACGCGTTCTCAAGTAGTACAGACCTATTTGAGGTGTGAAAGCTACGATAGTGATCATTGTTGTGCTCTTGTTCTACCTGTCATGGTTAATCAAACAAATTAAGCTCTTATTAGTGTTTGTGTTAACCTTCAACCGCTCAAGTACTATTTTCGGATGGTGAAACTTTCTACTGCACTCGAACTAGTTCTTTTCACAGGCGACATCAGAATAGACCTCTGTTGCTATTGTTGCAATCGCTAGATCTGTTGCCTTATGTTGTTCCCTTACTCTGTGTTCAAAACAATTACCACAATGAAAGATTCAAAATCGGCATTAAAAAACATTGCGTACACAGAGCCTGAGAACCTGAGGACTCTACCTGCCGATGTGAATAATATAGTAAGCTGCTAGGTAAGTGTGGATTTCACCTTTACATGTACAAATTCTCTTCATTCAAATTTCAATCATCCATACCACCCACAACTGGAATATTATTACGACATTTGTTGAGCAATTACACACCATTAATATTACACACAGTACGCATTCAGACATAATAGTGCAAACTGGTCCTGAAATTTTACAACAGAAGATCAACACGCGTTTCCTGAAAACAAACACACTTCACGTGCAATCCGTAACTGGATATATTACATGCAGATAGAATCTCGCGGCAAGAATATCAAATCAAACCAACAGGGCAACCCTCGGCCACGTTCTGCTTTAAGTTGTACTTCCAAAACAGTCGCAATCGCACACCTTGTCAACAACTTCTTTTCTTTTTTCACCCGGTTCCAGATTCGCTTCAGTGCTCGAGCTAGAGCTACTCCACCTCAGCGTCCTATCACAGTGCATCTGTAGAAGCCAGACACGAGTGAGAAACTCCCCGCCATGTCGAAGCTCTTCAATGTGGTAATTCACTCGGCACCTCAAAGCGGCGTAGCACACCATCTCCGCCCAAATACTTGCCAAAATATCCCACCTCTTCGGATGGTCGTGCAACTGTTGCACAAGTTTGCGTGCCTCCTTTGCAACATAGCCGGTGTCGCCCTCATTCTCAAGCCGTTTATGTCCAGATGGTACTTCTCTAATGAAAAGTTCCTTCAAATGTTCATAATCCTCCCCAGAAGGGTCGTATTTATTGCAAAAGGGAAACTTAGTAGGACATTTAACAAGCAAATACATCATGTAATCAGAAAGCATTTTGACCGCTTTCCGATTCATGGTATCGCTACCACAATCCCACTCGTACAAAACCTCGGTAGCAACGTGCCAGATGACAATACTTTTATGCAGTGGTTCAATACTCCACTCTAGTCCCTCTTTATATTTGTTAAGGGTCCACTCACCTCTTGTCACTCCTGAAGTCGACAACTTACCATCATCTGCAACAATATCACTACCACCAGTTTCTTCAGTTGAAGTCTTCGAATTATCAACTTCTGCAATTTTCTGAGTTGAAGTCTGGGAAGGATCGTATTTCTCGCGAAGGTAACTGATGATTATTTTTTTCACATTCGGGCCTAGAGGCCCTAGACTCTTCTCTTCCTTGTTTCCCTTCAACGCTTCACCCATGCAAAAAGTCTCCAACGCCATATCGACCAAGCACTGTACGAAGCAGCTTTTTTTCAAGTTGCACGCGTTAGGGTTATCCCGGAGACTGAATTGCCCGATTACCTCAGGCCATCTCTGGCTTTCAGAGAATAGAACTTCGTGAAGAGAGAGAAGCGGAGTAGCCCATTTAATTCGATCACTACACGCCCAAACCAAGGCCCAATCCGAAAAAAGTTGCATGACAATACCAGCTATCTCTAAAAAAATGGCTCCAGCTATCAGAATGATGGTAATCACATCATCACCTTCGAAAACACGCCCGGGACTGGGAGGGGGCTTATCACTCTTCAAGAATACCAAAAGTACAGAAACAATCATAGACAAGCTAAGAAATCTCAAAATGCTTCCGCATAGGGTGAAAATCGTGCCCACCTTGGTGAAGACAATGTCATATATCAAACCCAACTCAATCTCAATCAATTTGAAAGCATCGAAACTATCCTTCCTAACAGACTCGAGGAAGTTTCTTACCAAATCTTTCACTCTTCTCCCATCACACATGTAATCTGGACAATGAGGCATTAAGGTCTGGATACAGAAATAAGCTAGGAGCACTGGCTTTGCATTCGGACGTGAATCACTGACTCTAACTTGGCTTGGATTTAATCGAATGAAACCCTTGTTGTACTTGTTTCTTGAGTACTGGATTATCCACACTCTCTCTCCGTACTTGATAAGTCCGGGAATCAAAATCAACAGTGCCAGAAGAGAGATGAGCCCCTCTATGGACCAGGGTTTGCCCTTCCAGAGTTTGTTTTGTGGGAAATACGACCAGGTTGCTATCAGGGCGTAAACTGCTCTAAAGCCTTGGGTAAAGAGTCCTATAAGGTGTCTCATCCATAGCTTATTTTCCTGACTGTTTAAGACAGTAATGTTATCGGGACCTCCGAGGTAGAACAAGATCAGAGGTCCCCACATCACCCTGAGCATCTGGTCGCCCATGGTGGCATTGCCAATGGTGAAATTGAATATCGGGATATTGTTGGAATTGGCCGGTGTTTGGTTGATAGAACTGTCGGTTGCGTTGGAGTTTTTGTTGACTGCAAGCTTCGAGAGCTTTCCAAGTGCAATTGTTGCTGACAAATCGGAGAGTAAGTAGACCAACCAAACGCTCTTAATCATGATCCCCGCCAACGTAGTCTTTGTGCGTCGTCCAAAGAATTGAAGGTATAACTGAGAAACAAGGATGTAGAGAGCTAGAATCCTCAAATCCCATATTTCCCAATATTTTCTCAGTTCTGTACCTTCCTGATTTTGTTTAGAGCTCTTGTTGACCACGCAGGGCATGTTGACCCCGGAGGTCATGGTGAAGTCGCAGATGCAGGTCCTGTAGCACGGCATGGTTCGAACTTTCTTCTCTACTGTAATGATGGAATTAGAAGAAGAATAATAAATACGAATGGATCGAGTGACTTGAAAGCGATTGACTAGCGTAGCACTAGAGCCTACATCGCCTAGAATTAAAAAAAAAAAACACATAATAGTGCCCACATCAAATTAATTAAGGAAGCTCAGCTGGCCAGTTTATACAGTTTCTTATATTTCTCTCTGGCCTCTAGGAATATTAGAACTCCAAAACTTGTTTAGATTAAAATCTAAGATTGGATTCCGTTGTATCCTGATCAGAGACGATTTGCAAGTAACCTATTGCATACCGAATTGGCACTACAATAAAAATGGTCTACCCTGACGAAATTTGGTGACTAACTCTTATTTTCGTCGCCAAATGGTATCCTTGGGCGATGAAATACAGATTGGACCTATTTGGAAAAGGAAATGGGATATCGTCATCAAGGAAACACATATTTTGTCTCCAAAAGGTATGATTTGGCGACAAAATTAAATTTTCGGCATCAATGATCCCTTTTGGTGACGAAATTTGACTTTCGTCGTCAAATGGTACATTTTTTTTTTTTTATGAAATCGGGAATTCGTTGCTAAATACAAGACTAATTACTTTTTTAAATTTTGATTAAATATTTTTTTTTTGGTGCAGTGGTGGGATTGGTAGTTTAGAAACCAGAGAGTTTGAGTTCGGGCAACAACATAGCTTTAGCGACGAATTTTGCACTTTCGACGACGAATATTATTTGTCGTCAAAGACCAAATTTGTTGTAGCATGGTGTGACGAATGACGTCTCAATGACAAGGATTACGGGCCTTGAGAAATGGGGAAAATTTTTCAGTACCGAGCGGGTACCACGTGGTGCCCGCTTGCGCATCCGAGCCGTCCATTGCATATTTGAACAACTCAGATTTAGAGAGAGAAAGTATTGGAATGAGAGGAGAGAAATGATTTTAATCCGAGCCGTCCAAAAGTGTATTAGACGGTTCGGATGCGTCAAGCAGGTATCACGTAGGATATACCTGTTCGGCACTGAAAAATCACTCGAGAAGTGGAGTAGTCGTCGGCAAAATTCCTTGACATCTACGTACCAAGCCATTTTTTCAACCTTTGTATTGACTACCGAGCATGCCGCGATGAAAGTTTGCACGGGTCATTTTTGTATTAACTTACTTGCGAAGGATTCGTGAATAAATTATTTTCAGAGCCATGCAATTCTATCCGTCCGTCTCGACAATCAATACTTGATATATGTTTTTAAATTTTGGCCGATAATAAATATCTCTGACCGATAATAGTTTGTTTTGAATTTGAATGATGGGCGAGATTGAGCGTTATAAACACTTATTTACGGAGCGTTTGTAAATAAGTTTTTTCTCTTGTATAAAAGTAGTACTACTAGCAGAGAATTCCAAATACACATCCTGTGAGAACTTAGTTTTCGATTAGATAAACCTTTTGGTGTTTTTCACAGTGTGTAGCAAGCAAGGGGCGAAAAATAATTCGAATAGCCCGAGTCCACTGTCCACATAAGGGGCAAAAAATTTTCGAATAGCCTGAGTCCAGTGCCGGCCCTAGGGGTTGCCCAAACCATGATCAAATGACGCAGATGAAATCATCAAACAGAAATAGTAACCAAAGTTAGCACGCTGCCCGGTGATCTTGAGAGAAAAAAAACAGCACCAATGGAAAGCCGGCTAGCGTTCTCCATCCCAAGCATATGGACGCCTCTCCGGGGTGAGCCCATGTCGTTACAGCAGACTTCGGCGCATGGAAAAGCAAAGTCGGCGAACTAGGCGACCCACTCAGCCACGGCAGGCCCTAGTATGTACATACTACTTCCGAGAACCAAACCACACATCCAAAATCAAGAGATTTTATTCGCCTACCACCATCACCTACCGGATCTAGGGAAACCAAACCGATACTTGTAGCTAAGTTCCACAAATACCTCTGCACATTTAAAGGTTAATTTGGATGGAGTTAACTCCGATGACCATTTAAACATGCATTGTAAATGTTGGGAATGCAATATGCGCGTTTTGTATTTTGGTAATACTTTGGAGACCATCAGTAAAAATAAAATAAAAATAAAAAAAGCGATTACTCATTATCCTATTTGGTTTCGAAGGAAACTCAACACGAAAAACTATCAATATCCAGTTGATCATGAATCCTGAAGTTATTCTTTTTCTACAGGATTAAGTTGTTTTGCTCGATCGGCCGGGATTTAGGTTAGCATACTAATGTTTGCTACCATTGAAAATAAATTTGGTTTTTCTATAAGTTTTTTTTTTTTTTGCTAAGTTTTTTTTTGATAATTTTAGTTTTTGGTATATTATTTATGAGGGGGGATAAGATAGAATTGGATATTAATTAAGAAGTGAGGGTCCACATTGATGTGATATTTATAGAGAGAGATTAAAAATAGATGGTTTGGATGAGATATTAAAGAATGAGAATAAAATAATATTTGGTTTGGATGAAGGATAAAATGGAGGATAAAAAAGGGTGTATGATGTAAAAATCTATCAAATAACTTTTTTGCCCTTGTGCAGTCTAAACTTTAGCATGCATTACATTAATTATATAATTGCAAAATCTAACATATTTAATTATTTTTTGACAATTTTAAGATATAGTAATTTATTTGACTCATAAATTAAATAATCTAAAAACTTATACTAGAATATAAATACCAATTTTTTATATTAATCACTTGTTTGTATTTTGTATTTGAGCTAAAATAGTGTGTTTGTAATTAGACTTGTGTTTTATTTCATGTTGGGCCTTTTAATTTTGTACACTAACAAGAGTACAAAGGAGACAAATGAGGATTTGGGATGATAAGAACCACTGGATCAAAACTGTATTTTTCTAGAAAAATCAAAGGGGTGCAAAGGAAAGTGTTTGGGAAAATGATGCAGGGCGCCTTATGAACTACGGAATAAACGAGCAATAAAGATGAACACAAACTATAAAGTTAGAGAAAACGTTCGCTAGACTCTTTTAATTTCAATAATAATCAACAACTGTCTAACTTCGAAGGCTTACAACTTATTAAATAGAAGAGAAAACCCTAACCCTAAATGATTCGCCCCAAACCGGAAACCGATTCAATTAAAGATGAAAATTACCAAAAACGGAAAATTTCAGAATAATAGCAAACTGAAAAATATAGGAAATTCTAAGACTTCGACCAAAAGAGCGGCCTAATTCGGATTCTCCTTGCCAAAGTTATAAGCAAGTTAAATCTTTCCTTAAACGGCAAATTTGGGCTCTTGGGAACCTAAATGGCCATGAATGGCTAAAAAACACACGGCACAAAGGTTATGTGTCCAGACCGATGAGCTGTTTTGGATCGAACCCAAGTGGGCCCAAAGCCAAATCCCTTGGGCAGTTATTTATGAAAATACCGGCTAGTGGAAATAAGCTTTTGGAATGCTTGTGGTGGTACTCCTCCGCTATGGCATCTGCATCAGAAAATGACGGCCTAAGACATGTTTTGATAATTAATACCTTTTAAAGACATGCTAAGAATATTTGTTAATGAACAAAATGTCCTTGGCGGGTATTAATTATCAAAACATGTGCTTGGCCGTCATTTTCCCAAAGTATTTTGTTTACTCGTACAAAACAGGGAACCCACAAAACAGAGACACACACTCTCTCCCCTTCCTCACTAACCTAGCCACAGATCTTCTTCACGGGTGTGATCAGATCGTCTTGCCAAGCAAATCAAAGGGGTTGCAAAATCAAAGATGCCGATGGTCGGGTTATGAAGATGGTGGATGGTCAGATCAAAAGCTTGCTCTGTGTCAGGGCCCGGTTCGATCCCTCCCTCTCTCTCTCTCTCTCTCTCTGAGTTTGGGGTTTTTGAAATTTAGGGTTTGAATTCGAAATTGGGGATTTTAGTGGTGGTGGCGGTTTGTGGTGGCTCTGATGATGGTCGTGGGGTGAGCAGCTAGTGGTTGTGGTGACCAGTTGGGGGATGAAGAGGGGGATGAGGAAGGGTAGAAAGGTCAAAAAACAAGGTGTTTTAGGCCGGATAAGTTACTGCGAGCTTGAAAGGTAGCCATAATTTCTAAATCCCGCTTGACCTGGCTAAATGAAGAAGGGGGATTAGCTTATACGGGGATTTTGATGGATTCTAAATGGTGCTAAAACAATCACGTCAATTGTTCATCCGGGTGTATTGGCTTATACAAGTGATTTTTTAGTGCCGAGCGGGTATATATATCCTATGTAGTATTCGCTCGGCACATCTGAGCCGTCCGATACACTATTGGACGGTTCGGATTGAAACCTTCTCTCTCCTCTCATCTCAACACTCTCATTTTTTTCTCTCTCCAAATTTGAGCCGTTCAAACACGTAATGAACGGCTCGGATGCGCGAGCGGGTACCGTAGTACCTGCTCGGAACTGGAAAATTTTCTTTAGCTTATACGCCCTTCAAATACACCATCCAATCAAGCCCCGAGTACAATGAGATAGAAAAATATTAATCTTCAAACCCACGCTCACTAATAGTTTCTTTCTCTTTCACAATATATTTGTCTCTCTTGTTCTCACCAATTGTGT
This sequence comes from Rhododendron kiyosumense, assembly GCA_019656275.1. Classification (NCBI taxonomy): domain Eukaryota; kingdom Viridiplantae; phylum Streptophyta; class Magnoliopsida; order Ericales; family Ericaceae; genus Rhododendron; species Rhododendron kiyosumense. Next base: position 24,271 of record BPLS01027156.1, read on the forward strand.
ACATATCTCACACAAAAAACCTAATACCCTATTGGTTTTAATAAACTTGGAGAGATCCTCATCTCTCACAATATATTTTGGCTTATTCCAATATGATTTTTTTTAGCCAAAATACTTTAACAACTAGTCTTCAGGACTCCCTCTCTCTTCAATCTCACATCCTCTCTTGTCTCTCTGCGCTCCAAAATAATGGCCCACGCTCACATAATCAGGATTATATTGACAACACCATTGGTAGTACGTAGAATGCACTTAATTCGACAGTAATCAATAAAAATTAATACCTTGAACCATCAGGGAGAAAAATATGAATAACAAATTAACAATTAGACATACGTACCTACAGATGGTCGGAATCTACATGGTAGAAATACGATATATTGGAGAAAAATGAACGGATCGGACGATGTGAAGGCGATATATTGATAATATCAGGCTTAACAAATGAGCTATTTGGTTTTCAGAGTAGACTAACCATGTGATATTTTTTACAATGACGAGCAAATGACTTCCGAGCAACTATCCGTGGCTAAACTAATGAGAAATTGACGCATGAAGCGGGACGAAGCACAATTGGACGAGATTTTACAACGATAAATGAAAATGACGCCAAGATTAATTTGGCCATCCATGACAAAAATCAATGAGAAATTGGCCAGATGTGAAGAAGACGGACAAGATTGACGCAATTTCTGGGCAAAAATCTCCGAATAGACGAGACATGCCAATATAATGTCGAGATATTGATGAGAAGAAGCCCACTGGGCTCAAAGAAGACAAGGTGGAGTAAAATTTTGACCAAATTTTGGAAAGAAAGATTTAATGTTGACGAACCGAACCACCGGAGCAGGGACGGCAATTACCTTCAATCCGTCCCTGTTTCCGACCTCTCCGTCCTGATCCGAGCGGATATTCTTCGAAGAATAGACACCAGGATGCCATATCGTTATTCAAAAAAAAAAAAAAGTGTATTTAAGTAGGTGCGAGAGAGTGAGACGAGAGAGAGGAATCCACAGGGATTCCACGCCTACCCAGTGGGTGTGGAGTGTGCGTTGTGTACAAATTTTAAGGAACAACAATATCAGCAAGGTAATATATTCACTTCTAAGCAGCAGAATTAATGAAAAGAGAGAGAGAGAGAGAGAGAGAGAGAGAGAGAGAGAGTACATACCAGAACACAAATTATTTGACCGTCTGAGGGTGGTTCCAACTGCGAGAAAGTAGAAATTGAGACTTCAGAAATTCACTATAGCTTGCAATGCACGAGAGAGAGAGAGAGAGAGAGAGAGAGAGAGAGAGAGAGAGAGAGAGAGTGTGTGTGTGTGTGTGTGTGTGTTATAGGGAGCACATTATTTATAGTCGTGGATTCGGGAAGTGTACGGAATATAAGGACAAAGTGTTAGATCTAATTGGAAGGAAAATAATTTTCTATTAAGAAGATTGAACCAATATAGTCTGTGTGAGAGGGATTAGATGTTCAATTCAAAATAATAATATTCGGATGAGACACTTAATGATATCTGATCGAGCTAATTTTTGGTATAGTTGTTCTACAATATAGCTCTACGAAGTCAATGAATTCGATCATCAGAGCGAGACTGGAGTGACGGCGGTTTGCCGTGCACAGCACACTCCTCTAGTCCGTGTGAGAGCCAGAGAGATATACGTGAAATCTATGGACAATTGGATTTGTAGATTTAAATTGGAGTATTAAAGTGGAGACCCTAATTAGCTAGTTGGATGGAGAGATATATATTAAAATTTTATTTTTTAATTAGCAGTCAAATTAATTATTTTAAATATATAAAACTATGTAAATAGCCAAATATATGCATGCATGAAATTTCATAGTAGCTCTTGAATCTGGACGAGCTAGGAAAAATATAGAAAACAAAAACACAGAAAGCTAATTGATAATCAACAAGGTATACAATATTTTGCTAAATTTTTCTTTTTTCAGCTTGATAATTATTGTGTCTATACATATTTAATATTTATCATACTTAATGTTGCCAACAGAAACTCTTTTTATTAAAGCGAACTCATCAAGAGATGGATTCTAGTGCTTTGTTGAGAGTAAAGTTTCAAGAGGGGTTAAATTGTTGAAATGATGGTATAGGATATTGCTGATAGGGAGGAGGGTGAAATTTTCTAATTTGGAGGAGGGTGCGATTGATGATATAGAGAATGGAGCCTCTATCTCTTTGTGTTTTAATCTCATTAATTTGTTTTTGGTGCTTGTTTGGTTCTTTTTGTACGTGGTTCAGCGTTTGTGGTGCGGTTTTGGTGGTTGGATCTTTTCCAGTTCTTGTAGTTGCTTGGTGCAGTGTAGTTTTTAGCATGTGTGTTGGTGTTGGTTTTGTTGTTGTTTGATGGGTTTTCTTTTTGGTGTTTAGCGTGTTTGCTTCATTTTGGTGTGGCTTATTCTACGGTGCGTGTCGTTCTGCTTGTTTTTTTTATTTAATTTGGTGTTGTTTAAATATGGTATGGGGTTTTGTTCCTTTGATCCTAAATGTCCTTAGATGGTGTTTTTTTATTGTGCCCTTGGTACATCCATCTAATCATTTAAAAAGATTGATAAATTTCTTTTGCCGTGAAAAAAAAAAAAACCACCCTTTGTGGAGCTCTCAACTCCAACAACCAGGGCACTACTACGACAGGGGATTGACGTATTGCTTTCATTTTCAGGTGTCGTAAGGCTGCGGCTAGGTTAAAATCATATCCATCATTCAATTGTGTTTGGTTGGGTTGGACAACACCGCCCAAGGTATTTAGAGGTCTTAGGTCAAATTGTCAAGTGGTGTCTTAAATTTTTTCACAATTAAATAATAATAAGAGAATTTTAATTTGTATATAAAAATTTTACACTTAGAACATGCTTTGATTCTGTGGTTTGGGTGTTTCCGTGTGTAGTCTTTGAGGCAAGTTCAAAACTCAACAGCGAGGCCTTTTTTTTTTTTTTTTACAAATATTTTGCTTTGTTTGGATTAGAGTTTGAAATTCTTTTTGAAAAATAGTAGGAATAATTAGTGAAAAGAGATAGAGAGAGAAATGTTGGAGGTAGGGAGAATTTTTTGAAAAATTCTTTTTGAATTGTGAAAAGAACAAGGCAAAAAACTTAGAAGAAGTTAGAGTGGGAAACGAACCCAATCACAACGTGTGGATTGGCGCTCTTCTTACCACTAAATCAAGGGATTGCAGCATTTCTGTTAAAAGTAAGGGGATGTTTCTATTAACAAGAATCACAAAAAATTTAACGCATTTTATCATTTCGTTTCCACTAACAAAAAAGTTTTAGTATTTTACCATCTCGTTTCCACTAATAAAAAAATTGTCAACAATTTTTTTTACTACAGTAATTCTATTTACAAACCTATCAAAAACTTATTCACTACCGAAAATACCTAACAACTTCTCAACCACAAATAAAAATTTACCAATTTTTCACTACTGAAAACACTCCCTTAGTCTTTTATCGTATGATAAAAAAAAAAAAACTGCAAGCTAAACCACCTGGCTTTGGGGAAAGAAAAAAAAAGTAATCGAAATATATAGTAATATTTATATACGCTCTAGTACGGAGTACTTTTTATTTGATCTCGTAACTTGAAAAAAGGAGAGTAAAGAGCAGAAATTTTACGGTGCTAGTGGATATATCTCACGTTGTATCCGTTCGGTATATTCGGATCGTCTTATACACTTTTGGATAATTCGGATTGAAACTCTCTCTCTCCTCTCATCCCAACATTTTCTCTTTCCAAATTCGGGCCGTCAAAAAATGCAATGGATGGATCGGATGTTTTGATTGGACACTATGTGGTACGCGCTTGGCACTGAAATTTTTTCCAGTAAGGGGCTGTTCCACTTTTGTGGAAAAAGTAATTTTTGAAAAAGAAGGTAATTTCAAGTTCAAAAATTATGTGTTTACGCAAATAATTTTTCTATCAATATGGATCTTGTTTTAAACAGTGAAAAAAAATTAAATTTTTTTTTTTCATTTGCATTATATTTGATAGGGGTGAGCAAAAAATCCTTCAAACCGTGAATTCAGTCCAAACCAATTCAAACCAAAAGGTTTGGTTCGATTTTTTAATAGTATGGTTTGGTCATAGTTTAAAAAAAATAGAAACCACGTTATAAGGTTTGGCTCGTGGATTCATATTTTATGGTTATGATTCCAAACCGATCTGAACCGTGTATATATATATATATACAGTCACGATTAAGTCCAAACCTCTTCTCGTCCACACCCATCCACATCTCTCCTTTCCCGGACAAATTTTGATGATCTGAGCCGCTCAATGTGTTCAGAACATGATTTTAAAAGTAACTATGAGAAATCTGCAAAAAAAAAAACACTGGAAAGGGCTTGATTTGAACAGTTTTTTATTGAACTGTTCAATAAAATACAAACAAAAACTATTTGGATAAAGCCCTTCCCTCTATTCTTTTTTTGCCAATTTCTCGTGGGTACCCTTAAAATCACGTTCTAATCACATTGAGCGGCTGGAATCATCGAAATTCGATCGGAAAAGGGGAGATGCGAACAGTGTGGATGAAAAGAGATTTGGACTTGATCCTGACTGATATAATTTAATTACAATTCACCAAATAAATATAGGAGCGATTAGTCAACTACTTTCCTAATTATTGATTCTATTAAATCCACCGCAATATGTAGTTTTCCTTCCCTGATAAGATAATTTAGCTAGACTAAACATTAATATATCACCACCCAATCCTAATTCTCTATGATTACTTAGTTTTCCCTCCCGCAATATTTAGTTGGTTGCTATCATGCTGTTGCTACTGCCATTTTACTGTCTCATTTCAATTCAATAGTTTTAAGAATTATTTCTTGACATTTTATTTGGTTAAACTATCTTAAGATGTTTAGTAATTGCTATTCTTAGTTAATTTTAGTAACTCATGTATTTCATTTTCTTAGTTTAAGACTTGAGGCAATTGTTGATACTCTACTCTAAATTAATTAGTTGACGCTAGTGTGTTTCGGTAATTTGAATGAAATTGGTTTTAATATAAGTTTTCTTTTAATTTATCTTCGTAATTTTAAGTACTTTAAATATTTTTTAAAGATAATAGCTTAGTTCAAAATAAACCAGTTTAAAACCAAAACTGAACCGTATTTTAATGATTTGGATTGGTTTGGTTCTATACCTTTTGTGGATTAGTTTGGTTCTCCAAATTTATAATCCGTAGGTGTTGATTTGGTTCTTGATCTACTGTAAAACTGAACCGATCCGAACCGTACTCACTCATAATATTTGAATTTGAAATTATCTCAGTTTGAAAAAAAAGTACTTTTGAAAAAAATAGAACACCACCTAAACAGAGTAAAATTGACTTCCAAACAGGGGTCGTCCACTCACCCTTTCAGATCGTCTTTATTTATTTTTACTTTTAAAAAAAGAGATACCCAATAGTTTTTGTCCCCTTGCTCTGCCTTTTTTCACTCATCTTTCAACATCATTTGTAATAATACTGGAGTACTATATAGTATGTATTTTCACTCATGTTTTCCATGGCTAATCCCGTTAATTTAATTTCTATTGATTGGGTCTTAAGCCTTCAATGATATCTCCCGTTTGTATTGGTGAGACCAATTTACTTGTACCTCAATTAGTTTCTAGTGGACCATTTCACCCGCGCGTCTACTAGCAAACATTTTTTTATAGCGACTACTTGTTTCCTCACTTTGCTCGATTAGTTTACATCGTCTCTCTAAGCCTACATAAATTTAGGAGTCTAAAGTAGCCGCACGTGGGACTGAAGCCAAGAGCTGGGATCGGTTACAAACACTCACACGGTACCCTACTACCATATTAATTACTAAAACCTCCTCTCTGATTGTGGATGAAAGCACACGGAGAATGTGTTTGCTAGATTAAACTACGTCAGATTATTTTGTTTTAATTTTTGTTAAAATCCTTGAACTGGGCAACGACTTGTTATTTGTTCATACGAATTAATTACTAGTTTTGAAGGGATTGAGCATTTCTTAATTTTCTAGACTTTGATTATCCAATACAGTAAGTCTACAGCTCACGAAACCAACCCACGAAACAAATCACGACGCTGACGTAAGCTGACGTGGCTTGGGCCCCACGTCAGCTTTTAGAAGGAAAAAAAAAAAAAAAAACCCCACAAATGCTGAAATTTTTGAATCGTTCGAAAGCAGAGAGAGAGAGAGAGAGAGAGGAGGAGGAGGAGGAGGTCACGAACTCACCGCCGGACCACCAACGACCACCAGTCTCACCTCCACCTCCGGCGACAACCACCACCACCCGGTCTACCTCCAGCGACCAACCCGTGGCGAAAATCCACCGACGACCGTCGACAAATCCACTGCCCAAGGTCTCTCTCTCTCTCTCTATATATATATATACACACACACTAGAGTGGCCTTTAATTTCACTATAACTTGTTCAAAGAAGAAAAAAATTAGGGCTTGTGAAATCGGGATTTTTTTGTTGTGAAATTGGGGGTTTTTTTTGGGTCGAACCCTAACTGTGTATTTTTGGTTCCATATTTGACGATTATATATATCAAAACCAAGATATATATTTTTACAAGACTTGGCACCCAAATTTTGTCTTGTATGTGAAGATACAACTGAGAAATCAACACTTTCCCCTGTTTTTTTTCCAAATTTTGTCTTGTATGTGAACTATATATCTAATCTTATTGTAGAGCGAGCAAATCCTAAGTACTGAATTAAGCTTATGTATCAGTCTTCACCAACATGCCAACCTTTTGGGGTTGTAACAGGAATGTTAAATTGGGAAAAAAAACAGATCTACAAGGAAGGCGACTAATTTGTGACTCTCATTCCATTGATCAACTCATCAACATTTTAGGGAAAAATTCTAGTAGAAAAGAAACACGTATGAGCTAGAAATATGGAAGGTATAAAAGAAGTCTGAATGGCTTGTATTGGCTTAAGAATGTTGTGATCATGTTTCAGTTCTTTATTGGCATTGCTTGTTGTTTTGTTTAAGCTTAAGAATGTTGACGTTGCTTCTTCTCCTTCTTCTTTTTATGTAGGCATGGCTGGAAAAGAGGTCTATTATGTTGTTTTTGTTGCAAAAGTCCCTGAATATATCAAAGTTCGGTAGCTTGTAGCCAACAAGTTACTAGATTCTCCGGTGCTGTGTATAAAAGGTTTCCGTCATTGAAAGAGGCAAATGATGCTTGGAGGTCGTATGAGAAAGCTCAATCCAATGTGCAATTGCCGCCTCAATAAGAAATCATCACTGATTACCCATTTTTGCTTGTATTTGTGCACTCAAACATGGATGGCCATGGCCATGGTAGTTCAAATAGGTCTTTTTTACTCAGAGCAGCAGCGACATTTGTAATTTTCTCCCCAGACATTTTAATGTAGTAGTCTATTATGTTGCTTTTGGTCTGTCAAATGGAGTCTGTAATATATTAGTAGTGAACCATAGGGAAACATAGCAGTTTGGAGAAAAAAAATGTATTACATGAGATTGAAGTGTTGATGGTGGAAATCTGGTCTTTTTGTAGAGAAATCTAGTCTTTTCAAGGAATCAACTTTGGTCTTTTTGTCAAGCTTTGTAGTTTTGGAATTGTAGTGGTGGTTGAATTAATTCTCAGCGCATTGAATTTGGACAGAAACATTTGGATGATCTCATTTTTCCTATTATACCTGCACAGTTTGCCTCCTATTCTCAAGTTGTCCTTTGTGAATTTAACAAGTTGAAGGAGTTTAATGTGCTGCAGATTTTTGCCTGTTATACATTCACTCATCTGTAATTTTTTTTGATGGACTAAACTGGAAGCTAAATGCCATGATTGTTGCTTTTCGGCAGACTAGATTTTTGGTTTCTGTGGTAGCATTCTTGTTGTCTTTTGAGAGTGCAGTAAGTGACACTTTGAAGTGAGTTCAATACTATTCTGCCAAATTCCAGTTTATGTTGTAGTTTTGTTTTCCAGTCAAGGTTTATGTATCATCTCCTTTGGTGCAATAAAGAAAAGAAGTGCAACGTGTTCCAAGACCCCTTCATTTTCTGCAATCCTAACGAATGCAGCAATAAATTTGTCAACGATTAGCTTGGTTTCTTCATGATACTTCAGATCCCTAGTGTTGGCAATTGTTGTGAAGCTATCACACTTGTGTAGTTCCAAGATCAGAAAAGTCTCCTTGACCAAACTGCTTGTTGAACACTTGATGAATAGAATGTGTATTCTGCCTCTACGGTCAATCAAGTTATGAAGGGTTCTTCTTGCTGCCTTTTGTTATTGCATTGTTAGAGCATTTCTACCCCTTATTCATACAGAAACTCAAAATCTGAGGAAAAAATCCTCAAAGATCATCTCCACAGACCCCTTTTACCCTTTCTCATACTAAATCAAAGGAGAACTTTTTTTTCCCAAGAATCAAGGGAGATTCCAACCCAACCCAAAATTCCAATGGCTAGTTTCTGGTGCTGGTCTGCAATTTCCGGCTGTCATAGCAGATGCACAAGTCTCTAGGCGATGGTGTTCTTTGTGCTTATCCATGAAATTTGGGTGAACTCCATGAGCCATGTCAGCAGACACTACACGGTAAGCAAACCAAACAGAAAACTCAGGACACATCAATTGGACGGACTGCATAGTTAATAACAGAAAAAGAGAGACTGCGTTTGCGCAACTTGTCAAGAAATGGTTTTGTTTTCTGTTCTCACGTTTTTCTTGTTTTTGATTCGGTTGCTCAACTGTAACTTCAAAATTTTGTGTTGCCTCATTTCCATTCTCATTTGTAGCTATCTCATCACACTCTTTTTTTGAAGAACCATTCGGTACGACTTCTTCATCTTCATTACTCCATATCTCCTCCTCCTCCTCGTTAGTATCTATATCATTTTCATGCGGCGATCGAGGAGGCATCGGTGACGGAACTGACTTCAACGACATCAAAGACAATGGTGATGGCAACGGAAGCATCACCTACATGTAAACAAACCATACATCCACATGAGGTACAAAGAAATAAGTTAATATTTGATTGCAGATAATTTTAGTATAACATGAGCATTATTTTTCCAGTCCACCATGTAGTCTAATAATCCTTATGTATGGATACCTGCATTATTTTCTGAGAATAACATTTTGTTCACGACTCATTAACCAAATTGCTCTTCAAATACAAAATTAACCGCTTCCAAGAAGCACAAAGAGTGAGGGATGAGCAAAACTAGACAAGTTGTACGTAACGACACTGCTGAAATAATATGACTATATTAACAAGATCAACCATGCCAAGAATCTATATAACCCAATCCCAGAATCCATACCTCATCTTACTCCAATCATTACAAATTAATACCTATAATCAATTTCATGCTTTGTTCTATTTTTGAGTTATTTGCAACTGTCTACGCCCTAATTTTTTTTTTGGGTATTATCTACAAACCAACTGATGTCTACATTGGTCATGTAGAATTGAAAAATGCCAAGTATTAGAGATAGCCCTAACTAAAAATTGCTTCTCTTTCAGCTTCATCTATGTTTCCCGAGTACAAATTGCCGAGTATTAAATTAACTGTTAATCTCATATGCACAAATTTCTTTCATCACTTCAACACTATTCGAACTAGATATACAGATGTGGAGAGAGAGAGAGAGAGAGAGAGAGAGAGACCTTGGGCGGTGGATTTGTCGACAGGCGTCGGTGGATTTTCACGACTGGTTGGTCGCCGGAGGTGGACCGGGTGGTGGTGTGGTCGCCGGAGGTGGAGGTGAGACTGGTGGTCGTCGGTGGTCGTGCGATGAGTTCATGGACCTCCTCCTCCTCTTCTCTCTCTCTGTTTTAGAGCGTCCCAGGCTTCAGGTTTCGCGCGATGTTAATTTTTTGAGAACGATTCAAAATTTTCAGCATTTATGGGGTGTTTTTTTTTTTTTTTGCTAAAAGCTGACGTGGGGCCCAGGCCACATCAGCTTACGTCAGCGTCGTGATTTGTTTCGTGGGTTCGTTTCGTGAGCTGTAGACTTATTGTATCCAATATGGCATGTAAAGATTTTAGGGAGTAGTCGACCACACTATATTAGATTGAGACAGAAAGTAGTACTTTTCCATATAAAAAAAGGAGTAAAAGAAAAGACCAAGACTTATTTAGCGGCCCACCTACCCCCCACCCCCCCAAAAAAAATACAAAAAAAAAAAAAAACAAGACCAAGACCTCAAGTACTGTGGTCACCATTCCCTCATAGACCTTTTTCTAGTTCATCAATCAACTTTTGTGAAACATGAATCCTTGCATAATTACTTGCGGACCAGTTGTTGGAAATTATGAGCATGCTCTAAAGTACGGTATTTAGAATGTTGCTCAAAAGTTAATCTCTCATAATAAACATTTGAAAGAAATTTTACAATTTATTCTAACAGAAATTGGAGGTGAAAGAGTCGCGCAAGGGTGGAAGAGTACTAGCTCGAATGGTAACTGTCAAGACTTTTAGCTACACCAGCTATTGTCGTAGTCTAGTGGTAAATGGCTTACTCCCAAGAGGTTTGTGTAGTCAAAAAATGTATGTTTTTAGTCGTGACGCCCGTCGAATTAACCGGCTATGTGCCCTTGGTGTGAGGCGGTAGAAAACTATCGACACTTGATTCTTCATGGGACCAATCATGGGTTTGGAGTATTTATGATTACGCCCAAAAGAGATTGCTAGTTGCTATTTCCGATTGCCTCCCTCCTTCACCTTTTCTTCTTAGAGGGGAAAAAGATACTTTCAGCAGTCGAAAATACCTTCTTTAATTATTGTTTTCATTCTATGATGCCTAATTGAGGACTTGTATCTATCCATATGGCAGAGGGAATAAGGACATGCTAAAGGGGGGAGAGCTCTTCTTTTAAAAAAAAAAAAAGGGAGAAAAAAAGGGGAGGGGGTGGTGGTGTGGCCCGTGTGGGTTCACTTTTTGGGTCCCACATTGATAATTCATATTGTTTATCGATTTGAAAATAATTTTTCTAATAGCCTTGTAAAAAATCAACTTAATTAGATATGTATAACTAATTGAAACAATTTATAAGTTTCGATTAAGAATTCAGGTTCCTCTAAATGAAAAGTTGAAAGATTTGATCAACCTTTTATACGTAATTGAGTTGATTTTTTGCAAAGCTACTTTGAAAAATTATTTCAGAATTAATGAACAATTTGAATTATTCGTGTGGAACTCAGAAATGGATCTCACACACCGTCAGTACATTATCGGCCCTCTCCAGCGCGGTTGTACCGATAGTCGGAGTGCATGCAAAGACAAATGAAAGACGAGGACCAAACGGGGTCGTCCACTCCACCAACCCTTTCCCACATGCACGTACAATTGGAATCTTGGATGGGAATCATGAGTGGCCAACAAAAGATGACATTCATACGTTCGCCTTCACGCACCAAAAAGGTGAAAAGGATCGAGATGATGCTCAGCTTTAGAGCATTTTCAACCCATTTCTAAAAGTTCAAAATAAAAAATGGATGTGAAATATTAGAGAGGTATCTTGTAATTTATTTTTACTTTTTGTACTTTATAAGAAAATGTAGGAGGGATTCATCCTACTTTTTGGATATTTGGGTCTCCAAATATGGAGACCTTGCTCCCATTTTGGAGATAAAATCTCTAAAATTAAAGTACAATGGGTCACTTCTATATTCTCTCGTAAAGTGCAAAAAAATAAGAATAAATTACAAAATCTCCCTCCAATATGTCACATTCATTCTTCATTTTGAAATTTTAAAGATGGGTTGGAGATGCTCTTAAGTCTTGTTCAATCTTGGATGGAGTCGTCATTATGTTAGAGACTTATTTTGTGTTGTGAAATTTTAATGTACTCGTAAGTGCTCGAATCGTACAAATTCTACAACTGTATCTTCTCGGCCCATGATTATTACCATGACCTAACTTGAAATACATTTGCAAGTTTTTTGTAACGAGGAGTAATTGTGCAGCAACGGCTAAAATAAATTAAATTACCCCCGTTTCCTAACTTGAAATTTTAACTAAATTAATTTATCACCACCACAACGACTTGTTGTTGCATGTGCGATGTGTTAAAAGACTTGTCCCACAAATTTTTCAAAGCGACTTTTTATATAGATATTCTATAGAGACTTCTATAGGTAATAAATAATTGTAAGTTTTAATAGTCTGAAAAAAAAAATTCGCTAATTGGGTTTATTGTGTTTGGCATGAATACTCGAGAATCATTAATTCCAATTTGGGACAAGGGATGCTGCTGAACACTCCCTACATAGCAGGAGTAGAGTGACAAATATAGTTGTTCATCTCGGTTTGGACAACATGGATTGAATCTGAACTGTCTATTGTTCGATCAAGATCTGAGCCATCAATGTAGTAGGGGCTAAGGATGGCAGTGTATTGGCCATTTGTCCTTTGTGTTGGTGGGCTGGACGTGGCCAGTGATGGAACATTTCCTCTTAGGTTAGGATTGGATTGAAGTTTAGAAACCTAACTCAGGCTGGGGGGTGTGGGGTAGGTTTTAATCCATTCTACCCTGCTAGCCCTGTTCTTTGTATACTGGCTACATGAGACTGATGAGAGTTTCAGGAACCAAGGTGTACGAAGCCGACTTTGACTTTTTGGAGGTTTAAAGCGAAAATTAAAAACATGGCCTCTTTTGTTGAACTATAATAAGGGATAAAAAAGTAGGAGGGGCCCATACAATTCAAAATTTTTTAAAGGCATAAAGCGATCGCAACACTTACTTTAGCTCTAGGCCGGCTCTGAAGGTGCATTGTGAGGCTTTCTAAAAGGGTAAACCCAGTGCACAAGGCTCCTGCCATTGCGGGGTCTGGGGAATGGTTGATGTACGCAGCCTTATCCATGCAAGCAGAGAGACTGTTTCCGCGACTAAAACCCGTGACCTCCAAATCACAACAGAGCAATTTTATCGTTGCGCCAGGCTCTCCCAACATTGTGAAGCTTTCTGATTAGAGATAAAGGCGAAATCTCAGACTTTAAAAACTCACAGAATCAAGCATGTACAAGAACTATTGATTCCGAATGGGAAAACTCTCGGTGTAACAGCTATCACATCCAATGAGGACACAGAAGAATCTGGAAGGTGAGGTCCTCCTAGGAAAAATTTAGTAAAATCAAGCCCATCTAGGCTAGTTCCAAACAATTTCGGACATGCTTTTTAAATGATGCGCGCAACAATTAGAATCTTTCTGTTTGCATTAAGTGCTAGTGTAGATTTTTCTATCTTTGTATGGTTTTATCGAAGGCTTTCCACAGTGAAGTCAGGCTGGCCTTGAGATTTTCGAGGCCCTAATCGCGTTCTGAAAATGATTTTCGAGGCCTTAATCGCGTTCTGAAAATGAGGCCTCTTATCTTTTGTATATGAATTAGTTCTTCGATTTAGAAGCAAGAGGCATTGTGGTTTAGTGGCAAATTGGTTGAATCGCCTCTTTAGTACCTTAGGTAGGGAGTTCAAGCCTCAAAGCCACCGTTGCAAAACCATTTTTTGTAAGAGTCAAACTCTCAATCCCATGCTTAAAGCATGCGCGTCTTACCACCGTACCACATTTACCTATTTGTAAAGTACTTCACATATATAATATTCAATATATTCCGCTATTTGGAGGCTCAATTATTGAGTCAAAAACTAGAGGGCCCTAGGCATAGGTCCATCAGGGCCTGAGTGAAGTTTAAGTGGATACAGCTTGATGGATAAATCTTTCTGGTTTTCTCATACTACTTCATAACTTCAACATTGCATGCTTCAAGGTAATGCTTGCGTAAAAGTCCCTAATGAAATAATGTGTCTTTAGTTTCTCGCATTGAAGCCCATAGGCCAGAGCGAGGAGTATGATATGCACGTACAACTAGATGTGAATATAGAAGCTTTATCCTATTTGTGTCGGGGAGAAGTTTAGAATGGCGCACGTTAGCTCCGATCCGACTCTAAATTTGGATGGATCAGCTGTGGACTAGCTATATTCCCGAGGTAATCTGATCCCTAGTAGCCTTTTTCTCCGTTCATTGGAAGCCGGAAGGCCTTTACCCGTTTATGCCTCCAAATGGTTTTCAACTTATAGTTACGTACGTATTAATGCTATTCAAGTTGAACCCAGGTGCGTGGATACCATAACCTGAAGGAAACTAATGTAATTCATAGTTGGACTCAAAATCACTTAAATAACTCCAATTTGTACAGGCCTCGCAGAATCCTCCTCCTTTTTTTAATGACCCATAATCCTTCTTATGGTGATGATTTAACACCCACTCATCAACCAATCGGATGAGTTGTGTTTTTTCTTTTACTCTGGAATCTCATGTTGGACAGGGAACTGTCAAGTTAATAAACCTAGGATATCTGTATAACCAAAATTGAATAATCAAAATCTACCATCTTATTTTTTGATTATTCATTTTAAGGGTTGTTAAAATTAACAATGTAAAATCCCACAATGATCATTTTCATTCCATAATCAATAATCCACTTTTAGTGGATAGATATGTTAGGATCCGGGGTCACTCAATAAAACAACAATATGAGGAAAAACTCCCTTAATATTATTTACACAATAATACAAGATGAAAAAATCTCTCCGGAAGAACCACAACCGGCTCTCTACCACTCCGGTGAGCCATACTGGCTCACCCACTCGACCTCACCCTTTCCCTCACATTGTTTAAGTCACGCCCTCTCTACTCTCATATACATCACTATATATAGGTAAGAAGAAAATCCTAATATGCGTAAGGAAATAAGGTGGGGAGTGATCCTGCACTTCGCGCACACCACCCCACTTGAGTGGAATCCCAACAATCACCCCCTTCCAGCCAAGTGGGGTAATCGTCAAACCGTTCAACTACTTTAGCAAGTGCCTGTTAGCACTAACAAAGTCAACGTCTCAGCACCCCCTCACGGATTACACGCTTGACCAAGTGTCTTCCTGCAAGCCTAGATCTCCGTAGCTGAATCCGTAGCGCTGTCCAGCTGCAATAATACTGACATCCCCCCCGATATTTAGGACATCCTCAATAGAGTGCTCGCACCCCCGTCCGAAGTGCCTACATCCTTACCAGGATGCAATTTGTGACTCTATCTCTCCTCCTCATGCGGCTGCATACCATACAGAAAATCCAATCACAAAATACACAAAGGAACAGATCCCAACGATGCATCGTCTGGTCTCCATCTCCATTCCTTTATCTGGAGCTCCCGTGAACATCTCTCAAACAACTAGTTGCCTGCCGTTTGCAAACTAATCCACACACAATCCGATTTGGTACCCTGCACTCAGTACATGTCAGGTCGCGACTCCTCGTAATCCTGTGACAATATCCTGTGTGTCTCCACAACTGCTGCTTCCCTTGTTCACCGTCGATCACACCCATACTACTTGACCGTGCTTGACATTAGCACCATTTGCCATTGTACCCCCTCAAGCCTGTATTGGTGGCCATTCATCCGTTAGATCGCAAATCACCATCCGATCAACTCCTCCTGCGACCCGAATCAAAACTGCAACTCTGGATAATAGGTCTTCTTTAGCCACTCTCAATCATCTCTCTCCGGGTCTGTACCTGTCACTCGTCCATCCTCGTTCCATTCCCAGCTACCCCTGACCTTCTCAAGATCACCGCAAATTGTCACCCTAAACAAGCGCCTATTATCACTTCCAAATCAGCGTCCCCTGACCCGACCGAGTGTCTCCCAGCTTGCTAGGTCTCCTGCGACCGATCGCCTTGCTAGGAACAAGCATCCTCATAACTCAAACCACCTCCAAACATTCAATTCCTACTCCACTAAGCAATAGCATCAGCTTAGGAGCCTCCAATCCGAAAACAGAGCGTGGGGTTGGATCCGGAACAACAAGCACTATCCAGAACTAGTTAGAGCCAGACTTGAACTGGTCAAAAAACCCTCCGGCGTTTTTGGCTCCTTGCGGCTTTTTTGGTTTTTTTCTGTTGTATTTTTGTTTTTGTTTTTGTTTGTTATTTTGGTTTCTAGTTTGTACTTTGGACCGATAGTATCCTTTTATTTATATATATGCTATGTTTCTGCTTTGATAAAATTAAAAAAAGAAGAAGAGGAAATAAGGTGGGTGGTGATTCTGTACTTTGAACACACTACCCGACTTGGGTGGAATCCCAACAAGATATAGAGAGTTGGGATCGAGACAGAGAGAAGACAGTGGCGATGGTGCAGTTTTTGAAGCGGTTCTAGCGATGGAGGGGTCAACGAAGACTAGTGGCAAGGGAAATCAACTAGATAATGGCTTGAAAGAGCCTGATGGGCGAGGATGGAGAGAAGTTCGTGGCACAAAGAGTTGATTGAGAGGCAAACTAAGCAAGTGAAAATGAGAAGTTGTTTTATAGAATATGGTATAGGAAAATTCTACCACCACACCTACTTATACACAGCCAAACACATACCCATATTCACAATAAGGGTGCGGCCCATAAACACTGGGTGTGTAGTGTGTGTGGGCTCTAATCTTGTTATAAGTATGAATGTGTATTTGGGTGTATAAATGGTTGTGGTGGTAGAATGATTGTATACTATAAGTGCACGGCAAACAGCTGGCCAGAGAGCGGGTATTCCATAATTAATTTGTCCAGGTGAGGATTCTTTTAGTTGAACTGGAACACTCTCTCTCCCCAGCATATTCGTTTAATTTTTTTGGCTTCAGGATTGAAGACATTTGTTTTGGTGGACTTCAACTGATGCTGAAGGGGATCCCATTGGTCCGGGTGAATTTAAGCTTGACCAGAGGCTGTTTAATCTAAATGTGTCAAATGGGCGGGTTTAGATCAAATTGGGTATAAGTGGATTAGATTTTTAATGGATCATTAACCTATTAATTATAAGTTCAATTACCCATACTTAACCCGACCCATTTATTTAAAATCAAACCCAACCCACTCATCAACCCAATTACATACTATATACTAAAATTTAAAATGACTAAAATACCAATGTACACTAAAATGACGATATTACCCCTATAAATCTAAACGATTAAAATACCCCTATAAAATTACTGTACTTTCCTTCCCCAAAAAATGATCAAAAAAGTATTTTGGTGCATTTTTTCATTTTCTGGTTCTTTCAACTACTTGTTGACAAACAATTTTACTTTTTTTTTTCTTCTTTTTTGTTTATCTTATATAAAAATATAAAATTCAGATATACCAATTGTATTTTTATAAAGCACACGAAAAAAAAATTCATTCTTATTTTCACTGGACAATTTAAATGTGAACCCTATGTGTGCAGAAACTTCATGGATTGTGATTTTGATCCATTAAGTTAAAAATAAATAAAACCAAACAAACAGGGGGAGATCCAAGAGTGGTCAAATATTGTATCCAGCTGAAAAAAAAATATCAAAGAATTCGCAGTGGTTAGCAAAATCGTGATACTCTTTGGATAACTAAAGCACAAAATTCTGTCAATATTCTCTTCCTCGCATACGACTTCGTCGAGGTCCCCTCCCGGGAAAAAAATCTAGCAACTGGACTAATGTATTGAGAAAATCGGTGAAAAGACCGTGTCGGAGTCCCTTCCGATCTTCTTGCTTGAGTGATTTGTCTCTCGAGAGAGAAGTCTTAAAAGTAATATGTGCCAACCATAATTTTTTTTATCGAAACTAATATGTGCTGAGCATAAATTTTTTTGATCAGCATGCTGAGCATAATTTCACAGCCAAAGGCATCTCTCTCTCTCCTCTTTCTATGTGCTGAGCTTTTGCTAATCACTGACGACGATTACTGGACAAAATGCAGAATGGAGTAACACCGCACCGTTGATTTGTAGCAGCCGGAGTTGGAGACATACTAATGGTTTATTTTCATGACTTATTGGGTCATTTTAATTAACGCAATTAAAATCCAATTAATACCCGATTAATAAATGAATTAGATGGATTGGACTTATTCTAATCCAATTAATAAATGAGCTGAATTGGGTCTTTTTTTAGCGGATGGATTTGAATTAATTAATGGGTTTGGATTTAATTTGTCACTCCTAATTTAATCTAATACTCATGAGGTTGCTTTTCGCACAATAGAATATGGTATCATCTTCAAAACACTAGGCCCCATTTAGTTGCAAGAATGAGAAAATCAATTTTTCTACGACTTTTTTTTGTGTTCAATTACCAAGAAAAATGTAAAACTCACAACTTCAATTTTCTCAGTGGAAAAACACTTTTTCGTAAATCCTGCTAAAAGGAAGAAATTTTAATTTTCTCAACAAAACACTCACATGAAACCAAATTTCCTTCAATTCATTTCACTTCATTTTTTTTATGAATACAATCCTCACACAACATTTTCAACAAGTGAACGGAACCTTAAAAGAGACTATTCAGAGAGTAAATAAATAAGAGCTGGTTAAGTGTGGGATATCAGGCTCTTCATTTAATCTCTCTCCCCCTCACACACATACATACTCCCTCTGTCCCAAAATGATTGTCTGGTCCGCAAGATGGAGTGTTAAAATAATGCAATTTTTTCAAGAAAAAATTCAAACTTTTTTCACAAATTAAAAATACTCATTAATATCTAGTAAGTTGTTAAAAAACTTTTGATTTTTTCTTGCAAAAATTGTATTATTTTTAACACTCTGTTTTGCGGACTGGACAAGCATTTTGGGACGGAGGGAGTATGTATCATGATGTACTCCACTGTGCTAAAAGACTGAAACATCGATCATTACAATAGTTGAGCAATTAAACAACCTGAATATCACACACAGGCATTCACACTCACGCATAATAGTACCAACCTGTCCTGAAATTTTACAGCAGAATAGAAGGAAGTGTTTCCTAAAAACAAATAAACACACTTTAAAAACAATCCATAAGTAGAACTTTTTCGAGCCAACGATATTTTGCGGCAGGGTTATCCCCAAAACCTCGTGAGATCCCAATCCTTGACATCTTTCTGCTCATCATTGTTATCCTTGCTATCTTCAAGTGTACTGTCATGTTCACCCACCCGGCTAGAATTACTTCTTTCCAGCTTCTCGTCCAAGTGCATAAGCAGAAGCCAGACATGGGTGAAAAACTCTCCCCCATGTGGAAGCTCTTTAATGTGATTCTTCACCTGGCTTTTCCTCGCTGCATAGCAGATCATCTCCACCCACACACCGCCCATGATATCCCAGTCACAGCTGTTTGAATCCCCCTTCATACCTTGCACAATCCTTTTTGCCTCATTCACAAGTGCGGGATCAGTGGTGTTGCCTTTATTCTCAACCCCTGCCTTGTTCAAAAGGGTGGTGTCGGTGGTATTTCCTTTATTCTCAATCCTTGCCTTGTTCGCAAGTGTGGTATCGGTGGTGTTGCCTTTATTCCCAACCCCTTCATACGAATCGAAAAGTTCCTTCATATCTTTACGATTCTCCATAATCTTGTCGCATATGTTGTGGAAGGGAAAGCTAGGAGCCTTTGCAACAAGCAAGTACATCATGTAATCGGAAAGCATTTTGACCGTGCGTACTTTCATATCAACGTTACCAAGATCCGACCAGTAGCAAACCTCGGTAGCAACATGCCAGATGAAAATACTTCGACTAAATTCTAGTTCATTCCTCCAGTACTTGAACTGCAACTGCTGCGCATGATCATCTCTTAAGAGGGTCCACTCAGCTCTTCTCACACTTGATATCTCACGAAGGCCAACGAAGATTTGTTCTTTCAAATGCGGGACTAGCTTCTTGTGTGTTTTGTATCTCTTCAACATTTTTTCCTTGCCGAAAAGATGCTCCCACGTTTTATTGCACACGGTTGGCTTATAGTTTTTGCAGAACTCCCGGAGACTGAGTTGCCCCATGACCCCAGACCACGTCTTGCGGTCAGAGATTATATTTTTGTGGAGAAAGAGAACCGGATTAGCTCCCCATTTAATTCGATCAATATTGTTACACGCCCAAATCAAGGCCCAATCCGAATAAAGTTGCACAACAATACCAGCAAGGTCTAGAAAAATAGCTCCAGCTAATAGAACGATGGTAATCACATCATCACCTTTGAAATGCTCGGGAAGCTTGTCACGCATTAAGGTTCTCAAGAACACCACGAGCAGAGAAACTAGGAAAGAGAAGCTCAGGAATCTAAGAATGCTTCCCCATAAGGTGAAAATCGTGCCTACCTTGCTGAAGAGCATCTCATATATCAAACCCAACTCGATCTCGATCAATTTGAAGGCTTCATCACCCGTGCTAATTCTTTCGCGGAATTGTGTTACCAAATCCCTCACTTCATGTGCGTCACATTTGTAATCTTCAGCATGAGGCCTTAATGTATGCAACCAGGAATGGGCTAGAAGCGCTAGCCTTGCCCTGGGTTGGGGAGCCCTGGATTCGTCAATATCGGGCGTTGAACCTAATGGAACCAGACCCGTGTAATCGTCGTTGGAGTTCGACCAGACCACCCACACTCTCTCTCCGTACTTGATGATTCCAGGGATACATAGCAACAGTGCCAGATAAGCGATTGACCCGGGCATGAACAAGGTTGCTACCAGGGCGTAAGCTGTTCTCAGGCCTTGCACTCCGAGTCCTGAAAGGTGTCTCGTCCACAACTTGTTTTCCTCAAAGTGTAGGACGGTAAAGGTATCCGGACCTCCGAGATAGAACAAGATGAGAGGTGCCCAAATCACCCTAAGCGCGTCTTTGCCCATTGTCACGTTAGAACTGGGCGTTGGCAATGGGATGCTATAAGGCCCCTTTGTATAGTTTGTCTGTTTGAGGAACTCCTTGGCGTCGTTGTTGACCTTGAGCTTGGAGAGCTTTCCAAGAGCAATTGTTGCAAACAAATCAGAGAACAGGTAGAGCAACCAAACGTCGACAATGATGAACACGGACGCACTCTTTCTGCGAATCCGTCCATAGAAATGGAGGTACAACTGGGTGAGGAGGATGTAGAGAATTAGAATCTTCAGATCCCAATTCTCCCACAATGCCCTCATACCTTCCATACCGTTGTAATCCCCTGGAGGGGACTGGACTTGGCAGACCCTGTAGCACGGCATGTTTCTCGATCTCTTCTATAAATGCTGCAATGAGGGAAGTATAACCAGAGTAAAATTGAAGCAGTGCAAGCTAGCGCAATATCGATGGACTTGAAACCGAATTAACCACATCACGGTACGGACAAAGTGACAAGTACGTTCTTGACAGTATATATTTAGGTCGGTCCTGGTCGGCAACGGCGATAAGAGTGGTTAACCTTTTTTTCCCTTTGAGTTCCCGTGATTGTTACGTTAATTATCATATGATCATATATAGCTATGTTCATCTATTCGATCGTGAGTGACTTGTTCAAGTACTGAAGAGCGTTTGGGTAAGTTTGTATGGTGTCATTTCAGATATATATAGACCAAATTAGGTGGACCCATGACTTTCAATAAGAAAACTGCAAACCCATATCAAGCGGGTAGAGAATTCCAACAACGAATTCTGTAAGAATGCTTACTTGGAGCACTTAATTTCGAGAAATTTTTGGGTACCGGGTGGGTGGTGCCTGAGCAGTCTATCCAGGCCGTCCAAAAATGTGTTGAACGTCCCAAATTAAAATACTCTCTCTCCTCTCACCCCTCCTCTTTCTCTCTCCTTTTTCTCTCACTAAATCCGAGCTGTTTAAAACCAAAATGGACGACCCGAATGTGCCGAGCGGACACCACGTGGTATCCACCTGGCACAGAAAAATTTCTCATTAATTTCTAACTATGTCTAACAAGGGGCAATGACTTTCGAGTAGGCTATCATGAGCCCAAGTTTGTTGTGACTCTATCAAAGCTTGTTCAAGTTCGTTTAATTAGTTAGCTCAAGGAGGACTTCCAATTTGTTTACTTTAATGGCCGTTTTTTTTTTTTCATGGCCATTTGTTAGCGGGATAAATTAATTTTGAAGGGATAGAGTTCAAGTGAAGATATTATAGGATCGACAGATTTATGGTTTGCTAAGGGTATTATTTAAAAGGGGAGTAAATCTGACTGTATTCAGCTCAATTAACTTGGATAACTTGTATGTACATATTGGTATTTTATTATTACTTATAGTACAATTATAAACTTTATAAGTACTACTTCTTCCCTTCTATATTGAAAGTCCCACTTTCTCTCTCTTACCATTTTTCAAATCAAAAAATCAATTACTTTTGTGCATAATTTTTTAAATTTTTTCGCACCATATTAAAAATCTCGATTAATATTTTAATTTGGTGCAAAAAAATTTAAAAAATTATACATGGAAGTAGTTAATTTTTTGGTTTGAAAAATGGCACGATTTTTCATGATGAACTCTCATTATGGAACGGATGGAGTATAAACCTTTTTTTTTAATTAACAGCAAAAGATAACGTACAAGTACTATAAACTTATATACTTATATTGTTATATATGAATTGACTTATTTATGAACACAACAAAAACTTTATTCGCAACTCTAGACCTGTATGAGAGCATAAATACCTGGCATTTGTCCCTAAGTTTGGCTCGAACTTAAGCAAGCTTGGCTCGGATCCGTTGTCAAATTTTTTATCGAGCTGGAGCTCACAAAGGAACGTCACAAATGAACTTAAATATTATAAAATGCGACTCATTTGCAGCCCTAAGTTTATCCTAAGATAGTTTTTTCGTAATGCACTAAGGAAATTTATCCTAACATACTACCACTATTGTATTGGAATATCAATGGTCTCCCTAGGGAATCCTGACATCGGTCTCATTGATGGTGTTTGTTGTTTAGTTGGGTGATTGGGAGGGACAATTTTTGGAAGGGAATCCTAACATAGTACACTAGAAAATTATTTCACCTCACTCCCTCTAATGAAATGACTTCGGTGTTCTCGGTCATTTTGAGGACACCGTAACTTTTGACATAACAAAACCATTATGAGTATAACCAAAACCCATTACAAGCATAACAGAACCATAGCAACGTATAACCAAAACCATAGCAAGGCATAACAATAAGTTATGCCTTGGTTGATTTTAGTTACGCCTTTGTTGGTTTTTTGGATATTCTTTAGTTATGTCTTGTTTGAGTTCTGTTATGCTTGTAATTGATTTTAGTTATGCTCCTAATGGTAAATTTATGCCAAAAATTACGGTCTCCCCAAAATGACTGGGGACACCATAGCATCATCCTCCTATCTTCAATTATTACTATCTAGGAAACGCTTCGGTGTCTCCC
>BPLS01027157.1:0-32218 GCA_019656275.1 Rhododendron kiyosumense
ATATATATATATATATATAGAGAGAGAGAGAGAGAGAGAGAGAGAGAGAGAGAGAGAGAGAGAGAGAGAGAGAGAGTCCCCTTTAGGTGAGGACGTCCTCATTTTAAATAAAATGCGGGCGTCCTCTTTTCTCATATTTTCGGATCAAATTTTAATGATTCAAGCCACTCAATGTGTTCATATCGTGATTTTAAGGATACTAGAGAAAAATTAGCAAAAAAAGAAGACAGGAAAAGGCTTGATTTGATCAGTTTTTATTTGAACCGTTCGATAAAAAAACAAACAAAAATTGTTCGGATCAAACCCTTCCCGGTCTTTTTTTTTTTGTTGATTTATCACAAATACTCTTAAAATCACCTTCTGAACATATTGAGCGGCTCGAATCATAGCAAATTGGTCAGAAATGGGGACGTCCATGACTTAACAAGTTAAGGCGCCCTTACTTGAAGTTTATATACTCTCTAAAAGCGCTAATCAAGCGTAAAAGGCTTCCTCCACTACAATTCACAAACAATTCTCAATACAATTCTATCTCATAACCGTTTGTGATGAACCCCCTCATCTATGAATCAGACGAAAGTACCCTTATTTTATTAGATACATGCATTATATACCTACACCCCCTCTAACCCTTCTCTTTCTTCCTTCTACAAACAACCTCCAATCAAAATGCAAAACCATCAAACAGATTTGAAACTTTAATTTGAGCTTTATTTAACAATACTCCCAACCAAAGATACCCATTTCATCTAATACTGAAATTTTAGTTCATATCTAACAGATTCATAAACACTATAAATATATTCGACACTCGCTTATGAATTGCATCCCACAGATCAGTCACGGTGGCCTAATAAACAAACCCAACTGCAAAATGAAATTCGCAATTCAAAAGGTTGCAAACAAGTATGCATGCTGGTTTATGTATAGATCAATTAAAAAAAAAAAAACCTAGTTTTCTAAAATTTTTAGCAAAATAGATCTAGAAATGAAGTGAAAAGAAGCCTAAAGATCAACGGCTTGCTAATGCAACATACAAGCGAAAACAATATAAATGTGAAGGGGTCTCCGTGGAACAAGGTGATAGTTGAAGGGGTGTTTAGCACACATTCCCTAATAAAAATGCACCTTTAATTGCTCCTGAAGAACCATCACATGGTGCTTTGCTATACATTTGTGTGATTTCTACTACTAAGTGTCTGAGCCACACACAAATGTATAATAGAGTAACAGAGAAAGTCTCTGCAACAGTAAGTGACGGTGCTTTGGAAGCACGGAAAAATCTTTCGCTTGAAAGGGTGATACGGAGTAATTTATTCTAAAGTTCTACCATTGTACTAGTTTGTCATTTGCTCTACCATATATGGTTTAGCCACTTCAAATCCAACATGCAAATTACATATAAATGATAAGCACCCGATAATGCAATGAAGGGTGCGCTAAATCTCTATTTAGTTTAAGTTAATTCTTCTAATTAGTTGTTTTTAATTACCTTTGCGCGTAAGGCAGTTTCGTTTCATTTTGTAAGTAAACAGTTCAATAAAGGAGTCTTAAAGTTTAAAGCAAGCCGAAGGCGTCCAAAAGTCAAAAGTGACAAAGCAATGAGGCTATCAGGACCAAAGAATCAAGCATTGAAGACCCGATGGGTGGCCAAGGACGTTGGAAGCCAAGCCGGAGGCCGAAAGCTAAAAAACCCAAGTATTTGAAGGCGGTATCGATACTCAGAAACCCCGTATCGATACCATTTAAAGACAGAAAGATTGGGAGCTGGAATTGTGATTGAGTATTGATAATCCGTTTTGCTGTATCGATATCGGTTGGTTTGAGCGGCCGAGTGGAACTATTCAAAGTAATGCGGTATCGATACTCCATTAATCAGTATCGATACAAAGTGTTTACGTGGCAGATTTTTAGGGCGTCTTTTGGGATATTTTGTGGAAAAAGATGGGCTTGTATAAATATTCCATTATGTCATCATATCCGGGGGAGATAATTTTTATTGCACTTTTTAAATCTAGAGAGAACATTATTTACTTGTTGCTCACTCTTATTAGTGTTCTTCATTAAAACCTTCATTTCCATAGTAATTTGTTGTTCTTTTGTTATTTCAGTCTTTATTAAAGTTGTAGACAATCTTCCGATCTATCACAATCTCTAATTTATTTCAAGTGTTGTTATTTCAATTATGTTAGCTAGAATTTTCTTGCTCTTATCTCTCTAGATATGTGTGAGTAGTTTTTTTAAGGTTAAGTCATGGGGTGATTAGCATCTCATGGCTTGAGTAAAATTTGCATTCTTCACCAATAAAATTTAAATCTTTGGCTCGAAAATCGATGTGGGGTTCGGGTTTGTTTGTCAAATTGCTAAGGTGTTAACCTCTTTGATCATGTGTAGGTAAGAGCACCGCCCACTTACTACACATGATGCTTGGAGCTCTGTCGCTGGAGGTGTTTGCCAAATGAATTCTAGAACAATTCTATCTTTCGGGCTAAGAAACTTAATTGAGTATCTTGGACCGCATATTTGGGTGAAATATGTAATTGGACTCGAGTCGTGGGTGTTAGTAATTTCTAGACCTAACCTGCTTTTTATCCTAATTTATTTTCCGTTTAATTTAGCCTTTTAATTTCCACCGCTTAAAGTAAAACAAAGTTGGCTACCTAAAGGCCGAAAATCCGTGCTTACATCTACAAATCCAATCAAGCCGTATAAATTATTCCCTTGGGTACGATTCCGGTCTTCCGAATTATTATGCTTCAATTGGACACCTATACCGTACGCTTGGGGTGATGTTATTGTTGGGAAAATTCTCGGCAGTAATGAATAATCCAGAGAACAATTTCATTGATAATATAACAGTTACATAATCAAAGCAAAAAACAGAATACAAAACAGAATTACAGGAACGAGATAAGAACAGAATATTTTAGAACCGAACCGAGTCCCGTGTGGTACCACGGTCTCCTTAAGAAATATTCGCCGCCTACCGTGGGTGTTGTAGGTTGTGTCGGCGCCTTTCTCCCAGGGTTGGCTCGGCTAGGCCGCAAGCCGCCGGAACACCGCCGTCGACTGCCTTGGCGAACTAACTACCGCCTGCCTCTCTCTCTCAAGAACGAATTTTTCAGAATGTATTGGACTGCTCTGCTTTTGCTGTATCTTTTCCAAACCGTGAGCCTCCCTTTTATAGGGTGAAGGAGGCAGAGAAGGTTCAATGCTGCAATCAATAGGCCAATGAATTCTGCCATTGAATTGTGCCAATGAATAGGGAGGTTACGGGATTGAATCACCATCATGAGGAAGGTTACAAATTTCCACAATCAATACGTCTATTGATTGTGGTGCGTCCAGGTTCAACGAACCCGGGACCGGTTGCCTCGGGAGACCCTCCAAAGTCCCGGTTTCATTCACCCGAAATTCCGTAAATTTCCAACAGTTATTCCTTATATCGGAACGAAACGAAGCAACAAACCACACAACATCTTCCATCGCCACAAAATATAACAGACGAAATCGCATTCCTTGTTGTAAAAAACAGGCCCCAAAAACATACCACTCCTCTTAGAGCACCAGCTCTTACCCATTTCTTCACCCAAATTTGAGTAGAGATTTGGATTGAAAGCTTGATTTTTGGTAAGACGTCTCCAATGCTAAGCCATTATTTTTACCTAAATCTCTTATTGAATGGCATACATTTAATTAATTAGTGGTACACTTGTAATTAATAAAAGTGAAAAGAGAATGTGTATTGAGAAAAATAGGTATGAATTTGGGTCTCCCCAATTTGGGTAATGAAAAGAGTAAAACTAAAAATGGGTAGGTAAATGGATATGGCATTGGAAATGGGTTCTTAAATTTTTTACTCAAATTTTAAGTATATAAGTAATAAAATGGGGAAGGATTGGAGATGCTCTTATGAGACCAAATCAGAGCCCTTCCTTACACTTCATTACATCTCTTACAAATTCCTTACTATTTGGCTGAAGTGGAAGCATAAGCATGACACTCTGGCATCGAGCAACAACATTTCAAATGCAAGAACCTTAGAGGACAACCGATGCATCCAATGCGGCTCCAAATGTGGCTCCAAACGTGTCATTCGTACCTCTTGAACTGATTTAAATCGAGGGAGAAGATTCATGACTGGCCCAAACATAAAAGAAAGAAGATAAAGAAGAAACTACCGTAGTGGGGGGGCTCCGCCACCTTCACTGATCTCCCTCAAGCAACGTATGAAGATGCTTCAGCACATTCATTTGCTACCTAAGCTGAAATCTCAGTTCAAGCTTGGTTTGAAAAAGCAACTTTAGCTCAGCTTGTTACTAAATAGTCAAGATCGATATCACCTTGAAGTGACAAGCATAGAGTATTTGACAAATAGAAACGGACGACCGAGATCGCGTGGCTACGTGAAGAAGGGAATCACGCCCCTCCGTGAATAAGTCAATCGCTTTTCAAATATTTTCTTGGACCAGCATTCTTCAAAATTGTTGCTGTCATCTTTATCCCTTGGTCTTTTGGAGTTTGGAATCATAGCATCGCAAAGGAATCAATTGCCCCTAGAAGACACCATTTCCAGGGGCATTTCAATATAATACAGCTCGAGATCGATCGGCTTGAAGTGACATACATGCATAGAGCATTTGACAAATAGACTAACATAGGAGCCAATGGAAAAACATTAACTTCAGGTTTTGAAAAGTAAAAATTATCCCCCTTGGGAATCCGTGGCCAACCTTGTCGGTTGCCATGGCACGACGTTATTTTAACAAAAAAATTAAAGAGGAGAGAAATAAAGCATAGAAAAACTAATTAGCAATTAGAAGGACTACTTTTGTTTGTGTGCGCATTGACAAAATGTTGAGAATCTGGGTGCAGACATGGTTTAAAGTAGTCATTTACTTTCAGTCTCAGAAGAACAAGACAAGAAATATTGAGGCCTTCGTCGGGCTTTTTTATGTTGAGATGTGAAGACAATTTTGGAGACGCAGTAAAAATTGTTTGGGCGATTTTGGGTCCCGTCCGGGCAGCCGTAAAAGGCGGAAGGCAGAAATTGGTTGCAGTAAAATTGGCCCGGGCTGAAATCAAATTTCCCCAAGCGGCCCCGAATCCCACCCAAGCGGTCGGGCACGAGAAAACATGCGGATTTAGTATTTTTAGGGGTTTCTGTGTATTGGCTTGCTTGTAACTATAAAAGCAAAACTAAGGCTGCCTCCTATTGTAACTCTTACATACTTTCATCATAGTGAAACACTCCAGCACCCCATGGATATACAATTTAGCAATCAGCTTAAGTTGAAATCACGTAAATCTCTGTGTCTTGTTCTTTCTTGCTTTAGATTATTTTTTATTCTTGATTTGTTCTTCGATTGTGTGTGTTTGCTTGTGGGCTTGGACATTCGAATCCCTATCAGTTTATTGCTAAAATGGCTTGTCATTGTTTGAACAGGGAGAAATTCCTCTCTGAATCCCATACCCACCAAACCCCTTTTTGCAGGCCCATATACTATACCCCTCCGTCCCTTTTTTAGAGTTCAATATTCATTTTAGGCTGTCCCTTAATCAGTGTCCATTTTGTAAAGTTGGTGCATTTTTCATTTTGCCCCTAAAAGTATATTCTAATTTGAAAAGTTAATGAGTAAAAGTGTAATGATATCTCTCCATAGAAGGTAAGTAGGAAAAGTGAAAGTAAAAGTTAATGTGAAAAGCATAATGATGATGTCTCTTTAATAAGTTGGAGTTATGAAGTTAGACACTTAAAAAAAGGAGGGAGTATATATCAAAAAAATTGTTTTGTTACGGATCACACTAGTATCAGTGTGATCGGATATCAAAAAGTATGTTTTGTTACGTAAATTGTAAGATGAATGGCAAATAACAATTTATTGGAACTTAGACCTTACAATTTACATAACAAAACATATTTTTTGATATCCGATCATACTGATACTATTTTTTCCAGACACGTGCTTTTCTGTGTGTTTTCCATAATGAACTATTCGGATTATCTATGCGTGCCCGTTATGAGTCCACAAAATAGGAGTTTGTAGGGTATGGAGGGATGAGAGTCTAGAGAAGAATTTATTCCGAACTCTATTGGTTGAATATCTAACACAAGGGAAAATAGTCTGTTTTAGTTGGAAACAAAAGGTTTCATTGGATGGCCATTTCTTTCTTTTATCATAGTTGCCTTTGTTGGCTACGTGACTTTACAGATTGTTGGTTAGGATGAACGTATATTGTGTTTTTCATTTTCTTGATTAACCAGTTTGATCAGTGTATTTAGAATTCGGATTATACAAGTGTCAAACAGATTTAGGAATATATTGTGGTTCTAGTTTTTTAAGGTAGCCTCCATCTAACCACACAACATTTGAGAATTCCTTACGATTTCTTTTTCCCCATAAAGTCATAAACCATTACCCGAATCGACTCTCTCACTGTGCAAGCTGCAAGTTTTAAAACGAATGGTAATGTGAGTTAAGTCGTTACACCCAGTTACCTGTTTGGTTGTTTCATTCAACATTCATGTAGCTGTAATTCTTTCTATGGAGTACTTTTCAAAAGCATTTCGACAATTGGAAAACAATCTTTTTCATGAGTGATTAAACAAAAACTTTGACCTCAAGTCAAGTCCTATTGGTAATCATCATTTCTCTTTTTCATTTTTTGTCATGAGTGATTAAACACAGACTTTGACCTCAAGTCAAGTCCTACTGGTAATCCTCGTTTCTCTTTTTCATTTTACTGTTAACGGTAAGAAACGTACAGGACCCAAGACGAAGTCTAAATTCCCAAGTCTATAGGTAAATATTAAAATATGGGGACACTTACCCATAAGTGCCTATAAATTGCAAGACTTGATCATCGGCAAATACACCACCAAAAGAAAAACAACAAAACAGGACAAAGCAAAGCAAAACATGGGACTTTTGCAGAAACTACTCTGCCATGTTTCTTTGGTCCTTTTTGTAATACTTTTTTTCTCATCGAACACTGCCTCTGCTTCTATTGAAGAGGTTAATGCTCTCCTCAATTGGAAAGAAACCTTTCAAAGTGCCAATAGTTATGTGCTAACCACATGGATACTTAATCCAACAAAACGATCCAGTTCAAGTGCTGGTAGCCCATGCAACTGGTATGGGGTTTCTTGCAATGCTAAAGGAAGCGTCACCGGGTTGAACCTCACGAATTCAGGCGTGAACGGTACTCTAGAAACCTTTTCATTCTCATCTTTTCGTAATCTTGCTTACATTGATCTATATATGAATGAACTCTCTGGTCCTATCCCGTCTCAAATCAGTTCACTCCCGCTTGTCTACCTTGACTTGTCAGAGAATAAGTTTTCTGGAAATATTCCACCAGAAATTGGTCTCTTAACAAGTCTTGAACCACTCAATTTGCAAGTAAATCAATTGAATGGCTCAATTCCTCGAGAGATAGGCCAGTTGAAGTCTCTTTCTCAACTTGTGTTGTACACCAATCATCTTAGTGCTCCTATTCCTTCTTCTTTGGGCAAATTGAGCAACTTGGTTTTTATATACCTATATGACAATCGACTTTCTGGCTCCATCCCCGAAGAAATAGGAAATCTTGCCAATCTTGAGTCGGCTTGCATGGATAATAATAAACTAACTGGTCCCATTCCATCAACTTTTGGAAACTTGAATCGCTTGACCATGTTGCACCTGTTCAACAACAATCTTTCTGGTTCCATTCCTAGTGAAATAGGAAAATTGAAAGGACTAGTTAGCCTAAGTTTCCACACCAACAATCTTAGTGGCTCAATCCCACCATCCTTCGGTAATTTGACTTCCCTCACTCTCCTCCATCTGTACACGAATCAACTTTCTGGTTCCATTCCTAACGATTTAGGAAACTTGAAGTCTATCGTTGACTTTGAAGTGAGCGAAAACCATCTCAGCGGTTTCATTCCGGCTTCGTTGGGAAACCTGTCTGAACTCACACAGTTGCTTTTGAGGGCCAATTACCTTTCTGGTCCTATTCCACAAGAATTTCGCAATTTGAAAAACTTGATCATGCTGGAATTGGGCGAAAATCAATTTTCCGGACATCTCCCAGATATTTGGCAAGGAGGGAAGCTTCAAAATTTCACAATATACAACAACCAGTTTACAAGTAGTATCCCTAAAAGCTTGAGAGACTGCTCAAGCCTAGTCAGAGTTCGCCTTGACGGAAACCAACTCACTGGAAGCATATCAAAAGAATTTTGGGTCTACCCACATCTCAACTACTTGGATCTAAGTTGCAACAATTTTTATGGCGAAATCTCTGCAGATTGGAGTAAGTGCCCGAAATTGCAATCCTTGCGGATGGAAGGAAACAACATCACAGGCAGCATACCACCAGAGTTGGGAGATTTAGCTCAACTACACAAGCTTGATCGATCTTTCTTCGAATCATTTGACTGGAGAGATTCCAAGTGAATTAGGGAAGTTGAGTTCTCTATGGGAACTGTATCTGAATGACAATAAGCTTTCCGGTGGTATACCATGAGAAATTGGATCACTAACTGAATTGGAAAGGCTTGACCTCTCCAAAAACAGGTTAAGTGGTCCTATAGCAGCTGGAAATCTAGAGAATTGCATCAAACTGATTACCTTGAACTTGAGCAACAACCATTTTAGCGAAAAATTCCCAGGTCAATTGGGAAAGATATCTCCCTTGAATACAGTGGATCTCAGTCGAAATTTACTGACTGGGGAGATACCATCGGAGATCGCAGGTCTCAAGAGTTTGGAGTTGTTAAACCTTTCCAACAACAATCTGTCTGGCTTAATTCCAAAAGTCTTCGAAGACATGAATTGGTTGGAGCACATTGATATATCCTTCAATGAGTTGGAGGGTCCTGTTCCCATCAGCAGAGCCTTCACCAATGCTGGCGTAGAGGGCCTCCAAGGGAATAAAGACTTATGCGGAAATGTCACAGGATTGCACTTTTACTTTTACTTCTAGGTGCATTTGTCGGATTTCTAATTGTTTCCCATCGAAGAAAGAGAAAGTCACATGTAGAAGATCCCTCCAAAAACAAAGATGTCTTCTCTATATCAACCAACGACGGAAGAGCACCGTACAATGATATCCTTAAAGCCACAAAGGATTTCGATGCCACGTATTGCATTGGAGAAGGAGGATATGGAGCTGTCTACAAAGGAAAACTTCCATTAGGCAATACAGTTGCTGTGAAGAAACTTCATTCCTTGTCTGAGAAGGACAATCGTCGCGGTTTCTTGAACGAAGTAAGGGCACTAATTGAAATAAGGCATCGCAACATAGTGAAGTTTCTTGGGTTTTGTTTGCATTCCCAGAATTCTTTTCTCGTTTATGAGTACCTCGAAAGGGGAAGCTTGGCTTCAATTTTTAGCAGAGACGAAGAAGCTAAAGAATTGGATTGGCCAAAGAGGGTGAACATTATCAAGGGTGTGGCACATGCTTTGTCATACATGCACCATGATTGCACACCACCAATTGTTCACCGTGACATATCGAGTAACAACGTTCTGATTGATGAGGAGAATGAGGCTCGTGTTTCGGACTTTGGTACGGCTAAACTTCTAAAGTTGGATTCCTCCAATTGGAGTGCACTTGCAGGCACATACAGATATATTGCACCACGTAATGATCGCTTTACATATAGGTTCTTGTAGATTAAAATCGAAACAAATCTAATAAAGTACATGTATATGATTACCTCCGTAGTAGCCCACCCGATAAAAAGACAATTGTCACGCCTTATATGTTATACAAAAATGCTAAGGACACATACATTTGTACAATATCTTGTACATACACTTTTATGGGGCCCACCAATATGATCCGAACCGCTCATTATTTTTAAAATAATGTTTTAAGAGTTTCTGTAAAAACTCAACTCTATAGGATATCGGTAAGGGCTTTTTTAGAAATCGCAGTGCAAATCAGACTGTTTCACCCTACGATTTCTTAAAAAGTCCTAACCGATATCCTATCGAGTTGATTTTTTACAGGAACTTTTAAAAAATTATTTTAAAAATAATAAGCGGTTCGGATCATATTGGTGGGACCCGAGATGAGCCCCATAAAAGTGTATTGATAGGCGTGTGATATCTTGGATATGAGCGCCTAAGTAGGGCGATTTAGCGCATTACAGGCGCGTTTTATTCCATTTTCCATTTGATGACGTGCTTTGCTTTGGTTTTGTATTTTTATTATTTTCACAGGTAATAAGGTGGTGTTAGCGCTAAGGTTGGAATGAGTGGTTTCGAGGCCGGTTCATATGTTGCTGGGATGCCAAAGTGGAGGCGTAAGCGTCGGGTGACGTCGTTTGCATGTCGGGTGTTCAAAACCCATGCAAGGATCGAAAGATGGCCACTGTAGCTGGCGTTATCGATACTACCGTCGCATGTATCGATACAATGAGTTGAAAGAGTAATCCAAAGGCTAACAGGAACTTGGGCATCGATACACCAATTCCCAGTATCGATGCCGGCAGCCACTACGGAAATAATCATTGTTAATTACGTCGTTTCTTTTTTGTCGGTTTTCTTTTTCCTTTCTTTATTCCGATTAATTGGGGGTTTTTAATAAATACCTCAGAGAACTTTGTTTTTAGGGTTTGAACGTTATGAAGCAGCTTTTTTCCACGTTCTTTCTTCCCAGAGCTCTTTTCCTTTGAAGTTTTCAAGTTTTATTCAAGAACACACCTTTCGGTAACTTGTTTCAATTTTTGTTCTTAATTAAAGTTGTTTGTTGGTATTCACTTAGTTGTTATCTCTCATTTATTTTCTTTCTCCAGTAAAAGAAAGCATGATTAATTCTAGGGTTTTATTCCGTTTATTTTTAATAATGAGTGAGTAGTTTTTCTGAGGTTTGGTCGTTGGGTAAAGGCGCGCCGCGACCCAATTAGGATTCCTCGCAATTTTTCCATACATTAACTTAATTAAATAATTTTAGTTGGTGAAAACTACGTTCGTTGGACGAATCTGAGGCATTGCCGAGGCTCATGTGAGCGGGAACGGGGGACCAAAACCTGTTCGCCGCTGTGTACGGGACCGGCAACTTTGGGATTCGCATCCTTCGGAGTTTCCAATTATCCCTAAAATTTAACCATTTTTAGAACCTTGAAAAGCGAGTGGATTCTGATTGGGTAGCAAGCGCCGGATTCCCTACGACCGTGCCTCTCTTTTTAATCATTCAAGCAAGTTATTTGTTGGTATCAGTTAATTAATCAACTAAAAGACAATGGGTGGCTACCTAAGAGCTAATTTTGATACTACAACCCGAGGTTCCACAGCACACACTTCACCGTCCTTAGTGGATTCGACTCCGGTTTTACCGGATATTGTGCTACATCGATCTCCGCCTTACTCTTGGGGCAACCTATTAATTTAGGATTAGGAAATCGTCAAACATGTATGTGGAAGATATGTGAAAAAGTGTATGTGTATGTGCAAGTAGCATGACTGTTTTGCTTCCTCTCTACCAACACCGGCTGTTGAAAATGTACAACTGAGAGATATATTGGACCAACGCCTTCCACCTCCGTGTCCTGAATTTGAGGAGGTAGTGATGTTGATTATAAAGTTGGCAATTTAATGCTTGCATTCCAATCCACAGTCGAGACCCACCATGCACATCGTTTCTCACAGTTAGTCTACCAAAATAATCCCTTAGACACTTAAAAAAACTCTCAAAGGTGAAAAAGATCCCCTCTTCATGTGATCGAGTTTATAAAATACAGATACCAAATAAACCATTTGCTCTATTTAGCATAGTGCATTGAATGTAAGATCCTTCAAGATTTCTTCTACCTTTTGCGATGTTTTGTATTTTCAAACTATAATGTTGGCTTGTACTTTTAGTATTGTTGGTATTGAAATAGCTATGTTGTGAAGTTGTGAATTTAGCAAAAATTTGTATGGTTTTGATTTCTAGACTTCAATTATGATGACTGGTCGTGTCCTTTCCGTACCAAAAGTATATTTTAAAATAGACTAATTGCTACTACTCAAATGAATAGTGGCAAGTACTTCGAGTGTCGTCCACAAGGATTACAAAGGCTAAGTTACAGTTAATTCGGTTGATTTCTAAATTAGTTCGGAAAAAGATTTGATTGTTTGATCTCCTAAAATTATGCAAACTAAATTAATTTAAAGCAATTAAAAAGTAAAGAGAGTTTATAAGGAAAAAGACCGAGGGTTTCAAATCCACCTTATTCCTCATAATAAAATTTATGTAATGATAAGGCTATCTATTCTAATCAAACCAGATACCGTAGGGGTCGCGGGCCCACAGGGTGTTACCTTAAGATAATCGCGAATCATCAAATGGCATAGGATATAGTCACCTAGCACGAACCGTCTTACTAGTACAATCCGTCTCTATGACACGAACTGTCTAATAGCACGACGTGTTTTACAGAGCATAGCTCATCTCATCCAATTATCACGAACTAGTAAAATCGTTGTATGAAGTGCTTGCAATCCAAACCTCCGGGGGAGCTAGTGCGGCCACATCAGTCACTTACTTCAGGATACTCACCCGGTTGAGAATCGAACCCCAGACCTTGAGGAGTACTCCCAAAGCCTATGTATCCACCCGAACTATAAAGGCAGGTCATTAGCAGGGTATTATGGTCTTTTACTTAACATAGTTAGTTAGGCAAATGGGATTAGTTAAGGAGGCTAGCAGCTGTTGTAATCAAGATTGGCTGAAAGCTAATCTGAGTATAAAAGGGGGTTTTCTCTGATTGTATCGAACAGGAAAACAGTTCCAAAATTGGGGAAATAAAATCAGCTACTTCTATCTCTCTCTCTTCTTCTTGTTATGTGTTTCTGTTCTTGATAAGTAGATAGAATTGAGGAATTCTACATTGTGTCATAGCGGGGTCCATTCCACTCCAAATTTAAAAAAAATTCACAATCCACCCCGGCCCTCACAATGACAAACCAGCAAAAAAGCTGCACGATGATAGGACTTAAAAGCGATCACATGTGACAGACTTCAAACGCGACTGAACATGAGAAGAGATGTTAAAGAAATAGAATCTCATATTGCTTGGGAGTAAAATGGGCACCACTGGGACAACCCCTGGAGGTGTACCAGTTAACAGAAAGAGAGAGGAAGGGTCCTGGAAAGGAATAAAGTGTCAAAAAATTCCACACCCTTAACACCTCTTTTTCGCTGATGATTTACACCTCTTTTTCGCTGATGATTTGATTCTGTTTGGGCAAGATAATCTAAACATTGTGAAAGCCATGATTGAAGTTCTGAATGAGTTTTGTGCTTTGTCTGGACAAACTGTTAACTTGAATAAATTCAAAATATTTATTATGAGAGTCTTAGGAATAAAAATTAATTATGAGAGTCTTATTGTAGAGCAGATACTTGATTATAGGAGTCTTAGAGATAAAAATTAATTATGACCCTTTAGGAAAAAATGATCAGAAAAATAAGATCTTCGCACCGGTTCAAATAGATTGAAAATTGGAGCAATTAATTTTTTTACAAGGTTCACATATTAGAATCTTACATGCCATTTTATAGAGTGAAACATATATTTTGTTTAAAAAGACAGAGTTGTTTATATAGAATTTAGACTATTTATTCGGGTACATATTCAGTTAACCATGAAAGCCACAATGTGCAGCCGCCCCTAGATCTTGAAATCATTTTCACTTCATTTTTCTTCAATTGTGGAGAAACGAGAATTGGACATTTCCAACATCATAATGCATTTAAAAAGAATACTCGAAAAGAATTACAGTTGCATTGAATTTTGGAAAAAACAGGTACGTGGGTTTAATGACGACTTGACTTGCATACGGCGCATTCCCTTTCAAACTCTTGCAGCTTGTATGGTGAGACTTGACTTACAACTTGTTAATTGATACACCCTTAGGAGTTGTCCCGGTGGTTCAGGCAGATAACCAGACTTTGGAAGTACTCTTCAAGATCTGGAGTTCGATTCTCCACCAGATGAGTATCCAGAAGTAAGTGGGGGCCGTGATTGGTGTGGCCGCGCTAGCTCCTCCGGAGGTTTGGATTGCACAGTCGGGTTCATATAATAGCCTAGCTATAGAGTTGTTCCTCCGTTAAAAAAAAAACATGTTAGTTGGTTGGTAAAAACACCCCTAACTCGATCTTTGCTCATGACCACACGAATAACATGTTTTCTTTTTTCCTTTTTCCACAGAAACTATGTTCCATAACGTAAATCCACAGAAATCGGTTTTGCGAACAATTTCCCATATATAAATAAAAAACTAATACTAATACGTTTTTAATAAACTGTTTTCCAGAAAATCAGTTTTGCTTCAAGCTTGTATGGAGATGCTTATATAATGGTTGATCGTGCCTTTGGAATAAGGGTTCAAATGCCCTAAGCGTAGGGCTTGATCGTCAATAGCACAATAATCCGGAAGACCGGGATCATACCCAAACGACCTCCTCTTAGTGGCTAATAAAGTGGATTTTTAATTTTTAAACTAAATAGGTAACGGTATGATAGTTGAGGGGATGAAATCGTCAAAGTGGTTGTTTAGGGACTAAGTAGAGAAATTGTGCATAGTTTAGGAGATAAAAAGAAAAAAAAACTCTACTTTTTAAATGCATTATGATGATGGAAATGTCCAATTCTCATTTCTCCACAATTGAAAGAAAAAATGAACTCATAGTATGAACGGCGGTTTAAAGAAAAAATGAAGTGAAAATGATTTCACGATGCGAGCCCAAGAGCCCGATTTTTAGAAAAGAGTGACTCTGTTTTGCTTTTTAGGAAAAGGTTTTCAGTCTGCAAGGTTAGAAAAGAAATGGTTCGATAATTCACTGTTACATGTAGGGAAGCCAGAGCACCCTACCTGTCCTTGCGGTACTCGCTTCTTTAAAGATACAATAGAAATGAGTTATTTTCGGATGAAGATGAAATAGATGGTCATTATATTTGTCATTTTACGGATTTATTCATGCTCATACTTATTAGGGAAATTGGCAAAAACGGCCTTTCTCAGAAGGGGGGAATGGTGGACCGCGCCTTGGTCGAAAGGCTGCCTACGTATCTTTAGAGCGGGAGAATTCAAGTTCGCATAGTTCGGGATTTGAGAAGGCAAGACGGTCGTTAACGGGCCACTGGGGATTATGGAGACTTACTAAAAGTCTAGAAAAATATTCATTTGGTCGAAAGCAAGTCTACGAAGAAAAGTTAGAAAAAGCCAACCCGATCCTGAAAACAGTCAACTGGGGCAGGTAGGGGTAAAAAGGTAATTTATCGGTAAAACAAACCGATGGGGATAAAACATTGATTTCAAGAAGTTGTGGTAAAAAGGTCAATCGGGCCTGGTAAAAGTTGATCGGGCTCGGAGAGGTAAACGGTAG
Source organism: Rhododendron kiyosumense (assembly GCA_019656275.1). Taxonomy (NCBI): domain Eukaryota; kingdom Viridiplantae; phylum Streptophyta; class Magnoliopsida; order Ericales; family Ericaceae; genus Rhododendron; species Rhododendron kiyosumense. Next base: position 15,370 of record BPLS01027157.1, read on the forward strand.
TTTAACACTGAAAATAACCAAACAGAGCAAGCACCATGAATGTCTTGCACTTTAAGGGTGTGTTTGATAACCCTCTTGGAGGGAGGATTGGGATTGTGAAGGTGGGGGACCCCTAGTCCCTTGTTTGGGTTGAGTAAGGAAAGTCTAAAATCTCACCTCCATAGAGTCAATACCAATCCCAATTCTAATCATAGCCAAAACAAACATGTTATTTACAATCATACACTCTAATCCTGTACAAAACAAACAAGAACAAATGATTCATCTCCTCAGTTTTTTAAAAATTCCATGGATCGATCTATTTGTATTCTGGGGCAAGAATCTCAAAGTGGTTGTTGTGTTGAACCTAGTTATCATGGAATACTTGCATAAATATGTCATGAAATGTTCAAGGAATATTAAATGCAAGAATTTCATGGAATATTTGCATGCATAGGTCATGAAAGTTCATGGTGTATTTGTAGAAATACGTCTTGAACGTTCATCCTGCCCAATAAGTAACAAACAGACTTCATGGTAAACTGTCCACTTTACCATATCAAAAATCCAAAAGCAAAATAAGCAAGTACATCAGCGAAAATAAGGAAAAATTGACCATTAAATTTGGTTGGTTATTTTTGAAATTTACAATGAAATCTGTAAAAATACCATGATTGCTGGTAGGATTTATCCATTTTTTAAAAGTTTATCTCTTTTTGCTGAGTTGTTTGCTTATGTGTTAAAAATGTATAACTTTGGAGCTGAGTCGGTCCTGGTTCCCAATGGTTGTTTTGCTACTCAGTAATGGCAGCTGCAAGAACAGGATTCTCAGAAGCATGCCAAATGCGACCAAAAGCATGACAGAAGGAACATAGAAGTTGCAAAACCCTGTCATAAAATCCCTTTGGATACCACTTTATGTTTTTTGAGATTGTTGATTCTAGGTATGAATATACATCAGATTGTGAGTGTCGTTTTTGCCTCAGGCTACGTCTGGATCGGGGTGAAAAACATCAACTGTACGTCTTGTGCTTTGACATTTCATAATAGTTAAATGATTAATTTGGCTTTGTTCAATTTTTTTTGTAAAGAACTCCGTTATGTAAGTACCATTGAACAATTATTAATATAATCTTCTCAATTTTGACAAGAAAAAAAAAGAGGTATAACCTCATGATAAAATTACCCTTTTACCTTTCAAATGAGCCATTTGGTACAAAAATGCAATCACTCGAGTGTATTAACGATCTATAATGTGAGTGTGTGTGATTGGGTGTGTAATTAAGTTGGCTGTGGTTATAGACTAAATTAAAGCACGGTAATTTATTTCTTAAGCCATCTCTAGGTCTGAATCTCTCGCTGGGCACATTATTTTGGTATAAAGTATTTCATCCTCCATTTTCTTTTTCATACTAAGCGTGTGTACGACACACCCCGTTCTCTCTTTTTGATTTTTTAAGACAAAAATGATCATCATCAACGACTCATATATATCTATAGTCTACTCTCATGTTCATTTTCTCACTCAAATTAAAAAATAAAAAACCTTCAAACTTTCCCTCGCATATATTCAAACTTTTTTTGGATATTATCTCCGCAGTAAATCATAAATCAATGAGAATGAATGGAGAACTTAACATGACGACAGAACTTGATTAATATGGATGAAATTTAATTATTTTGCTGTGGATTACACGTACGTACAGTACTCTTGAAATCTGAAAGCTAGCTAGTAGTAGTAATTTAATTTCCTTGGCTTAATTCAGCCACCATTTACTCGTGACCCGGTCCTTATCCTCCACGTCCTCCTCCTCCACGTCCTCCTCCAGTACTCGTACTTGGGCCTCCATGACCAAATTGCAATAGCCTCCGTCCTGTCACTTCAACAACCACAGCACGCATATTTATATTTAAAAAAAATGACAAAAAAGAGTTCATGAAAGACGATTTTTTCTTTTTTTTGAAACAACTATCTTTACTGTTTTTTTGTGTAGTTTTATCTAATTTTCTTTTAACTTTGGTCCATATTTTTGTATTTAGTCTGATTCTTCCCATCAACACAAATGATTAACCAAACTATTTCGTTAAAAAAATAAACAAAAGACCACTAAAAGCTGTCTTAAAAAATTAATAATACCACTGCCTTAAAAAAAAAGTTAATTTTTGCCAAACTCGTCAGAACTAGTTTACAAAGCATGGTTAGAAGTATAACCACCTCGATATAAAGTAAAATATAGACCAAAAGGAAATAGAGTTGTGTGAGATACACCTTACTACAAAAGTTAATGCACTACTACGAGGCTCTTGAGCCTAACTTAATTGTTTCAGCATTTTTTTGTTTGTTTTTCTAATTTTTTTTATATTTGCATCAAATTTTCGAATTATTATTTAGTTGTCTCGATGAGAAAAATGTAAAGGAAGAAATAATGACTAAAAGCAAGAAAAAGTTCACTAAACACGAAAAAAGATTAGAAAATTATTTTTGTTATCGTCTTATTTGAACTTTTTTCCATTTTGATCCATTCCTTAATGCTTTTCAGAGTACCATCGAGGCCAATGATTACTCTACAAAAATGAAAGATTAAAAACTAAAGACAAGATTATTAAAGATTAATAAAACCAATTCCCTTTAAAAAAAATTAATAATATTGGCCAACCTCATTGAAACATGATTCATGTAGCCCAATCGATTGGGACAAAAGGTTCGGGTTGGTTTGGCCCAGCTCACCATAAGTGTCCCAGCCAAGTAGTAGTTTTTTGTCGTTAGTTTCGGAAATTATGTACGTAGGTTAATAATTGTTTTTTTTTTTTTTTTCCCTTCGCTGATTGAATTCGAAAACTTTTTCCTGGTTCACCGAAGTAGAAAAAACTAAGGGATTGGCGGTGCATGTTTGTCGATGGTTAGCCCAGTTGGCCTGAAACTTGGTAGTTTCTTTTGTCCCCAGGTCTCACGTTTGAAACATCAACATCTAAGATGTTATCAATTGAATTTACAAGACCATTCTCTACGAAATTCCATTTTTAAAATGAGCTTTCTACAAGCAGACGATGTGATTAGCCTCCCAAGAACGATTCCAACCTGATCATTTATCAAGAACTTTGAAACCCAATTATACGTACGCAACAACGAAGTATGTCGACATGATACAAATTAATGAGTTTTTCGGAACGAAGAGACTCACTCAATTCAGTTGCTATAAGCATATATATATATATATATATATATATCATACAGTACCATACTGCTAATAGAATAGAGTTGATAATGATGCTTACTGCTGGCATGGACTTCGGCACCTGTGATCAGCAATGGAATTGAATGAAGTAAAAGAGCGAGCACAATGAAGACTACTAAACAGACCTTCGTAGGAAACATCTTCAGATAAGTATTAAGCTAGCTGATGAGATAAATGGGCTTCGGCAGTCCATCTATTTATATAGAAAAAAATACCAGACTTGACTTGAGTTATCGGTGTTATGATCTTTTAGACCCCGCCGATCATTTAATTAGAAGTTAAAACATCGTTAATTAGCCGTTCATTTTCCACCATATAAAGTAGAACCAAGTTGACAGTCTAAACGCCGAAAACCTTACACCTACAAATCCACTTTATTAGCCACGAAGGAGAAGGTCGTTTGGGTACGATCCTAATCTTCCGGATTATCAGTGCCGGCTTATGAGAGAGCGAGGGAAGCACGGGCTTTGGGCCCCAAAAATGGGGAAAAAAAGAGGGCCTCCAAAATTGTAAGACTCATATATATATATGGCTCAAATTTTTATTTGCACTAAGTCTCTTTTACACAAAATAGGCCCAACGGTGGAATGACTAATTACTATGGAAACACTGATTATCAACTCCCATAACCCATTACAGCATTACACTGAGAAACAATAGAGTCAATCAAAAAACAAAAACGCTTGACTTCTGACAACTCGAAGGGAAAGGACACAACATCCGACGACCGTGGACGGAAAATAGCATACCTTGAGGCTCCTCTTTTTCCATCTCCAACTCTCCACCTCTATCACGTAAGTTTTTTATTAAACGAATTGGTTATATTGTCTATCGAGGAGTTGGTGACGCAACTTTACTATGGAGACTTAATTAGTACGTTTACAACAAAAAGTACGAGAAGACTAATTTTCAAATGATGGATTTTGCGATATTGTAATGGTCGCTTTTTTAAGGATAGCTATATGCATATATTTTGTAAAGGTAAATCTTTTGTAATAGTTTTGTTTATAAAACTCTTTGCAGACCAACTTTTGTATAAAAAATATAGGGAGACCTCATTCAAGAGATTCGATTCCGACCTCCAAAACTTATGAACCAGCCCTGCGGATTATTGTGCTATTGATGGTGATCAAGCCCTATGGTTAGGGCGTTTGAACCCTTATTCCAAAGGTGCGATCATGCATTAAGCATCTCCATACAAGCTTGAGGCAAAACTGATTTTCTAGAAAACAGTTTATTAAAAACGTATTAGTATTAGTATTTTTTTTTGGTAAGGAAGGAATAACCCTACAACCAGATCACTATATGGACCCAACTGTGCAATCCAAACATTTGGGAGAGCTGGCACGACCACACCAATCACGACCCCACACTTACTTCAGGATACTCACCCGATGAAGAATTGAACCCCAGACATTGAGGAATACTCCCAAAGTCTGGGTATCCGCCCAAATTACTGGGGCAAACCCTGGGGATGCACCAATTAACAAGTTGTAAGTCAAGTCTCATCGTACAAGTTGCAACACTAGAAGAAAAAACACAATTGCGGGCTAAAGGTTTAGTCGCCTAATGTGACCATTTTAGTCGCAAAATGGTTTTCCCGACTAAATAATTTGGTCGGCAATTTAGTCGGAGAATCAGAGTAGGCAAATGTAAGTTTAGTCGGCCAATGGAAACTTGGTCGTAGTTTCTCTTTTAACTGGTAAAATTAACTTTTGCCGACTAAATATTTAGTCAGCAATAATAATTGCATTGCGGTGTCAAACATTATTTTAAAAACACTACTAGAAAATTTCCGATAGCCTAGGTGACGAAAAAAGTGGTGACGAAATTTACTGTTTTACAATAGCTGACGAAACAACAAAATTTTCGTCATCAAAAGTTACTATAGGTGACGAAAAATTTGTTTTTCGTCACCAAAAATAACTTTCGAAGACAACCTATTGGTGATGATTGAAATAGTAAATTTCATCACCTATAGTTTATCTCTGAAAGTCACTTTTGGTGACAAAATATAAATTTTTCGTCACCTATAGTTAGTGACGAAAATTTTATTGTTTCGTCACCTATAGTAAAACAGTAAATTTCGTCACCATTTGTTTCGTCACCTATCGAAATTTTTCTAGTAGTGAAAAATAAGGGGGTGTCGCCAAAATGAAAAAATTAAATTGCCCTTTTTGATGAGGATTTGACTTGGTAAGGTTCCCTCTAAGATGAGCCCCAAGTCTCAAACCTGAGACCATATACTTCATCCCACACGCAAATTGCCACTCTACCACCGCTATACTTCGTTTTCTTTTCGGAAATAAATATACTTATACCATTCGGTTTTGTCTGTTTTACTCTTATTTTATAAATTACTTTTTTCATAAGCTTTTAAATTTACTTTCTTAAAATACAAAAAAACTTGTGAGCACTAAATCTTTTTTTAGGACCTACACCCTAAAATAGAATATTGCAATCACATTTATAGACAGAACCTATTTCTCCAAATATGCAAATTAGAAGCATAATCACTAGAGCCCCACTTGAGGTCTTTTTACCTGGTTAGAACTATCTATCTTCGATTTATTACTGGGTTAAAGATCATTCTTTACCGGAGATTATAGTTTCATCATTTTTAATTAGACAATTATTTGAAAGAAAATATTATTTTAATATGAGTTCATGTCTCGATAGGGGATTTCTAAACTTGATCGAGTCGCAAATTTACGAGTATGAATTATTCAACAAGTGTAACAAAATGAACGGTCTCGATTGTAATGATTTTCTTGCAATCGTGTGGCTTCTGCAACAATATTGGCAACATAAAACCTAGTTGACTATCAAGTAAATCATAGGTATAGATTGTAAAACATAACTGCCGAGTAATTTTTTATAATGTTTGATCTGAACCGTTAGCATTTCACTAATTACCAATTATAGCATTGTCACAAAAATCGAAGATCACTCGATATCGACGACCACATGATATACTTGGAGGACGAAAATGAGACTCGGGTGAAATTAGGAGAACCATTTATATAAATTTCCCAAAAATATATGCCTATTAAACCGGTCCTTCTGAGTCAAAATCCTTGCCCGACCCCGATGACCAGGGCATTCACTTATACATTTCCAGCCAATGTTGTCTCACCTACAGAGATGTATAAGTTCGTAAACTTTTGTCATTTTAGTTACTGTCATAGTGTGGGCCGTAATGATAACGTTTTTCTACGTAGTACCATTTAAGGTTCAATTGATAACGCTTGTGGGGATAGAAGTGATAGTTGGTTTTGTATTAGAATTAGAATTATTGATTTTACTTATGTTCTATGAAAAATTGATTTCTTATAAGCATAGGTAAAATATTTTTGTTAAAAAGTCATTTCAAAAAACAAGGAAATGCTTTGCTGTAATCCGAAATAAAACTAATGTTTTAATATGAGTTTATAGCTAATTGCCTTTGTGCAAAAAGTATTCTTTAGTGGGCAATAGTTATTAACCTTTTTGTTATCTAAACCCCGAAAATGAGCTACACACGATCAATAATACATAATTTCATTTTTCTTCACACTAATAACGACACTATCAATGAGTTGCCTATCAGATTAGATTCATTGAACCTTGGGGTGGAGCAAGGAATTTTGTTTGCTAGGGCCAAAAGTTAGATGCACTTGATATATTATTTTCATTTGCAAATTCAATGAATAACTAAATTAAGAGGTTAATTATTAAATAGATATCTCTATTATAAAACAGAAGGGTGTGGGGACAAGTTGTTAGAATGGCTTAGATTTATTTGATCCAAAGGCTGTAGTGTATCTTCTCACTTCCCGGTTAAGTGCCCATGGTTTTCACCTAAATCACACAACTGTCATCTCCTTCCAACAGAGATGCGTAGTGCCATAGGCACGGGCTAACACTAGTACACTTATAAAATGCTTGGGGCTGACGTTAGTGCTGTTCACGCGCATTTAAAGAGAGTCTGGCCTTTTGGTGTTTAATGCATGCCTGACAAGCTTTGCAGAAGCACAGAACTGAGTACCCAGTTAAGCACAATGACCATGTTGGCCTTCTGCATTTTCCGCTAATTTTGACTTCCAATTCACATACTGAAGAAGCTTTCCCTCCAAATGGCAGCTTTCCCACCAATGAAAAAAATGAAAGCTTTCTTACATTCTGCTTTTGTTTTCGAAAATTCTGCTGTTCACTATAATTAAGATCTACTACTCCGTTCTTTTCAACTTAATTTGAATCTGAGAATTTTATCTTTATTTGAATTTATTCGCATTTGTTAGTTTTACACCGAATTTTTTTTTATCAATTATTGATTCTTCTCGACGAGAGGAATCAAAAAAGTAAATTTTTTTTATTTTTATCCAAGAATTTTGAGAAACAACCACTTTTTAGCCGAAAAAGTGATTTTTTTTTTCTAAAATGTAGTTATTCCTCAAAATACTTGGGTAAAAGTAAAAAAATAAAATTACTGTTTTGATTCTTCTGGTCAAGACGAATCAATAATTCACAAAAATTTGGCACAAAACTAACAAATACGAAAAAATTCAAATAAAGACAAATTTTTCAAGTTTAAGTTCAGTTCAAGAGAATGGAGAAGTCCGAGTCAGCTTACACGTTCCTCGACTAATTCTGGAAGATCAATCACATTGCTCTATTACAAAATACACAATTAAAATAGAACAAAACTCTATGGCCTTGTTTGGTAACCATTTCACTTTCAGTTTTCTGTTTCAGTTTTCAGAATTTTTAGAAATTGGACATGGAAGTATGTTTGGTTGTCTATTTTCATTTGCAAAAAAAAAGAATGACTTTCAAAAATTTTGAAAATCGGAGAAGTAGCAAAACTGACCTTTCACTTTTTCTAAAAGCAAAAACAGGCTACAGTGCCCAGAGCACGTTCAAGTCATCAGTCATGGGGGAACCTTTTTTTTTTTCGGGTCTCCATCCCCATCCCCAAACCCAGATACTCTCTCTCTCTCTCTCAATCTCGATCTCGAAGTGCAGCAACCTCCGATCTCGAACTGCAACAACCTATGATCGACCTCAAGTTCTCAATCAACTCTCAAGTTCCAAAACCAAAGAATCCATGCTAGATGCTACCACCATGAATTGAAATACGGCGGCCATAGATTCCAACCCCAGAGAAACAACAAGAAACCAATTTCCTTTGACTATTAGGCGGGTCCACACATGAATCCATGCAAATCATGTTTTGCCTCTCTTTTTTTTTTTTTTTTAAATCAAGATTGACACAAACATGTTTTCTACTTTCACTTTTTCTAGAAAAAAAGTAAAAATTAATTTCAGTAAATAGAATATAGAAAACAGAAAAGTGTCAGCATTACCAAACATAGCCTATATGTATTACTCCAAAGTAGTTTTTTTGTGTGGAAACTACTCCAAAGTAATTGATAGCAATCTAAGGGGTGTTTGGGCATGCGACGCTGAAAAAAAAAACCACTTGGCTTATTCAAAATTTGTTCACATTTATTAATTTTGTGTGAATTATTGATTCATCTCGATTTTTTTGTCTTTATTGAAAAAAAAAATTATGAGTTTCAATCATAATGTTTTAATTTTTTTATTCCTCCTGGAAAGTGAACCAATAATGTAAAAAAAAATGATGCCAAACTAATATATGAGAAAAAAAATGAAATAAAGACAAAAAAATAAGCCAGTTGGCTTATTTGCTTAAAATATTTGTTGTGTGACATCGGGATCTCACACTAAAGATCAGATACGCTAAATTTGTTTAAAAATCTCTGTAAAAAAATCAGCTAAAAATCGTTCTACTTTTTGAAAAAAAATGCACGTTTTGTCCTTATTTAATTTTTTTCACATTTGTTAGTTTAACGCCAAATTTTTTGCAGAATATTGATTTGTCTACAAATTAAAAAAGTAAAAGAATTTGGCGTAAGAAAAAAAAAATACGCAAAATTATATTTTTTTGGAGATTTGAAAATGCACAAAAAACTTTAAGAAATATTTAAACGGAGACGGAGGGAGTATTTGTGTGAGATCCAAGGTGTAAGCACAGGGGGATTGATCAATATTCCAACCCATGCTATAGCGTGTCAAAGAATTACTCTGGAACCTACTGGGAAAAAATGTTTCTCGGGAATCTTGAGCTTTCTTCCTTTTTTCTTTAAAATCTAGCTTCTAGACTAGATAGAAAGCAAAATTTGGTGAACCACATAAAAGTGAAGGGTATGGTTGCCATTTCAAAAGAAAGAGGCATGATTTGACTGTTCTAAATGGACAATAATGATAGGCAGTCAGAGTACAGAGTAGACAGGAGACTGATGCCTGTCAGTTTTGCATGGGTCGGCAAGAAAAGTCCATTCTAATGCTACGCCCAATTGGCGGGCAATAGAGCAACCCTCATAATTAAGACAGCTGATTTTGTCTTTTTTTTTTTTTTGTTGTTTAAAGTAACTTTTCTGCAAATGTATTTTAAGTACAAAAATACACTTATAAAAAAATGGCGTTAAAAAAAAAGAAAATGATAAAATCATTTCCCATAGTTAATTGGGCCCAAAGACTAATATGCCTTGTTCCTTTTGCTATTTGTAGACATGTAAAATTTCTAGCCTATCACAAATTGCCACGTGTTGCTAGGGCATACAAATTGGCCAATCAAATGTTGCCAAGTGCTTATAAGTCAAAGTCAAAGTTTCATGGACGAGCCAATCAAGTGATGCCAAGTGTTCATGGTCAAAAGTCAGAGACATGTAAATGGACCAATCAAATGGTGCCACGTGTCAGTTATTATTTTATCAAGTCCGGCCAATCAAATTAGGCTAATTGGTGAATAATAATTATTATTTCTTTTAAATTCAATAAAGGAAATAATTAAAGAGATAAATATGGAAGGTTAGGGTTGGAGTCTCCACCCAAATCCTTATAAATAGAGGTGTTTCCTCTCATATTTTTCTATCAGCACATTGAAGCACACAAGCTCCAGAGCTCTGAAGATTAAAGCCCTCAAGCCCTTCAGAAGTCTTCAAGTCTGCATCCAACGAGAAGGTTCTTCAGATCAAAGTTTCAAAGTTCCGAAGAACATTCAAATCAAGTCCACATCATACAAGACGGTTCTTTAGATCAAAGCTTTAAAGCCCTGAAGAACGCTCAAGCCAAATCTCAATCATCAAATCCAAACTCCAGAACTCTGAAGATCAAAGCCTCCAAGCCCTTCAGAATTCGCATCCATCCATCACACGCAAGTTCTGAAGATCAAAGCTGCGAAGGCCCTTCAGAATCTTTCGAGTCCACATCAAATCAGATGCTCTTCAGTTCAAAGCATCCAAGCCCTGAAGAACGTTCAAGCCAAGTCCACCAATCATCAGTCTCCTTCAACCAAATTGAAGAAGATCTCAAATACCGATTTGAGTCAACATCTGCAAATCTGCATCTCCTCCAACCAAATTGAAGAAGATCTCAAAGACCGATTTGAGAAGAAGCTCCAAAGCCCTCAAGTCAATATCCACAAATCCGCCATCTTTTTCAACCGAATTGGAGAAGATCAAACAATTCAACTTGAGAAGAAGCTCCAAAGCCCTCAAGTCGAAGCCCGACAAAGTCGCCGTCATCTTTGCAAAGACCGCAAAAGATATCGCCGTTCGATTCGAGATCAAGCATCAAGCCCTCGTTTCAACAACCGAAGAGAAGAATCAGAAGACTTTATTTTCTTTAATTAGAAAATAAATCAGAGATTGTAAACCCTAATTTCATACATCAATAAAATTGACTCTTGTTCAACATTTTTCCGTCTTTTTCGTAGACTCGAAATTTGTGTTCAACAGATTTTGGCACGCCCGGTGGGACCATCTCTGCCTCTCATCTCTTCTCTTTCCAAATCAAATTTGAAGGTTGCACATATTATCAAATATGTCTGGAGGAAATAAGGGTGCATCTTCCATGACGCCATGCAAATCAAGCCTCTTATTAAACATGTTGGGGGCAAAAGAAGTCGACACCGAAAAGGGCGAGCAAGTGTTCCTACACCCGTCCATCTTTCGAAGGTCGACAAAAAGCAAGAAATTAGCATCTTCTCCTCCTTGTGAAGATCTGCACTTTGAGTCTCTGGATTGCTCTGATGACGAAGTCATGCAGGTCATGATGGTGCAATCGTCTAATTTTGAGGAACAACTTGCGGCGTTGACCAAGACAGTTGAGAAGCTTGTAAAGTACAATCAACGACAAGAAGTTCAACTTAAAGAGCTTTCAGATAAGGTGGATCAAGTGGGAATGTCAAGGTACAGTGAGAAAAAGTCATCTAAATCTATGACAAAAGTAGCTCCACGCATCGTCCTCAAAACTTCACTTGAACCTATTCAGCAAGACATTCTCAAAACCTCACACAAAGCTACGCCAGAAGATATTTTCTTAGTCTCGCGCGAAGGTATTTCACACAAAGTACTCAAAGTCTCAACAAACCCAGAGACTTCAAGTAAAAAGATGCAAGTCTCCATTGATGGATCAATACCTGCTGATCAATTGAAGGAATTCATCATGGGGGCAATTGCTGAAAAAGATGCAAGGGGATCTCAAACTTTTCGATCATACGCCAAGCCGTACACACGAAGGATCGAACAATTAAATATGCCAGAAAATTATCGACCTCCAAAGTTTCAGCAATTTGATGGCAAAGGAGACCCCAAACAACATCTTGCACACTTTGTGGAGACCTGTAGCAGTGCTGGAACGGATGGAGATCTGCTTGTCAAACAATTTGTACGATCATTGAAAGATTATGCTTTTGATTGGTACATAGAACTGGACCCGAATTCCATAAATAGTTGGGACCAATTGCAGCGAGATTTCCTCAATAGGTTTTTCAGCACACGGCGCATTGTCAACATGAATGAACTCAGCAACACTTGCCAGCAAGAAGGCGAGTCAGTAATTGACTACATCAATAGATGGAGAAGCTTGAGTCTCAATTGCAAAGATCGCATGTCAAAAGCCTCGGCCATTGAGATGTGCACCAAAGGAATGTGTTGGAGCCTTCAATACATTTTGCAAGGCATACAACCAAAGACTTTTGAAGAGTTGGCCACACGAGCTCATAACATGGAGCTTAGCATCTCAATTTCTGAAAAAGAAGACAACTTTTTTCAAGAACAACAAGATCAATGGCGCCAAGAAAACTCTTCTTCAAGTAAATTAAAAGCAAGTGGAGAGCATTCATCCCAAGAGTCTGATTCTTCTGTTGGGTCACCAAAATCGGAACACAACGATAAAGAGGATGAAGATGAAGCAACGTCATACTCAGTCTCATCGATTTATGAGCCTTCAAATCTCATAGCTCCACCAAGTCAACAAGCTATTCTTCAAAGAACGTCAAATTCAAATATGCTCCTGGATACGAGCCTAAACTATCTCCCATCTTCGCAAGTTTGAAGATTCTGCAACACTCCATGACGCATGAGTCTAAACTGCATGTTACTCCTGGCCCGCATGAGTTTAAACTGTGAATGGCAAACCAAAAATAAAACACAAAAAAAAAAATGATGAACTACGTTTTGACTTGATCCCATTTTGGGTACGTAGGCAGCTTGAATTTTGAGCTCAGTCATCTGAAAACAAAAACAAAAAATATTCCCTTTTGAACTGCGTTTGGCTTGATCCCATTTGGGACCAAATCAAAGAAATCAACATGTGGTGGATCGTGTAGACGGATTGTTCATTTGACTTCTCAAAAGAACTGGTACATCCTTAGTCTTGTGGTTCAAATTGAGATTTCATGCTCTCCAACACATCTTCTATGCTCAAACTGTAGACCAAGGCGTTCCAAGCATTTGCCACATCAAAGTGTCCCTTCAAACTTCATGGAGGATGGTAGGAGGAATATGCTCGTTGCCTTGGCTTGCTTTGACATGAACTCTCCAGCTTCATTGGTGATGGCAGAAGGTCGCTCTCTTGCCTTCGTTTGCTTTTGCTAAATTCCTTTGAGTCCATGGGTGTTGACCGAAGATAGAGTCGCTCCATTGCCTTGGTGTGCTCCTATTGTGGTCCCTCCAACCTCATGGATGATTGCAAAAGGTAGAGTAGCTCGCATGCCTTGACCTGCTTTTGCCCGAATCCATCAAACTCCAAGAACGATGGTAGAAGGTGGAGCATGTCGCACCCTCGCTCTCGTTTGTTTCTGCTGTGGTAACTCCAACTTCATGGGTGATTGGAGAAGGTAGAGCAACTCGCTTGCCTTGACAAATTCTTTTGGCATGAATCAGCATCTGGCATGAATCCTTCAAACTCAAAGGATGATAGTAGAAGGTAGAGTCACTTCCTCTTTCTTGTTCGCTTTTGTCGTGGTCACTCGAACTTCATGGCAGGACCTTCCTAGCAAGATTGGCTTCAACACGCCGATCAAAAGAAAAGATTGGCTCCAACTTCATGGCATAACTTAGGCAATGGCTTCAAAATCGTGGCATGCGTCAAGGACCATCCTAGCATGGCATGAGCTTCTTGGCAAGGCATTGGCTTCAACATTGTGGCAGGCTTCAAGAACCTCCTAGCACGGCTTCCGCTGGCTTCAACACTGTGGAAAGCTTTAAGAACCATCCTAGCATGGCAACACCTTCCATGCAAAGCATTGGCTTCGGCATCATGTCTTGACACAAGAAATTTGCAAAGTAGCAAAACCCACGGAGCCTTAGCCCGAGGAAGCAGCGGCCGTGAAGCATTAAGCTTGAAGAGGTAGTGGTGGAGCAAAGCTCAAAGACGCTATGGAGCCTTAAGCTCAAAGACGCAGTAGCACGGAGCCTAAAAGCTTAAAGACGCTGCGGAGCCTTAAAGCTCGAAGAAACTGCGGAGCAGAGCTCGAAGAATCTGCAAAGCTCAAAGAAATAACAACGGAGCCTTAAAGCTCGACGAGGCAATGGCCACGGAGCTTAAAGCTCGAAGAAGCAAAGCACCAAATCTGCGGAAACAAAAGAGTCTTCAGAACATAAGAGCGAAATTTAAAGCATCTCTATTAAACGGAAGGTCATAGTACGGTTCAGAATTTTGAGACAACTCTCTTGAGTAATCAGTGCCAGAGATCCACAGATTTTGTGCTTGCTGGTGCTGCAAAACAGGAAAGAGGAAACATTAACATGTCCATCAAAAAAAGACACTGCACTTGATAGCTGCACCGTAGTCCACTACTGGCAAATTCATTCGAAGCAAATAAAAGTGGTCCACCGCTTGCTTGATGTAATTCTCCCATATTTTAATCCATGCATGTTTAAGATAAGAAAATCATAAAGTTCAGTTTTTCATCCATGCATGCGTGCGGGTTGTGCTATTTCGAGAAAAAAAGACTCGTTAATTTTGGTGTCACGAAATATTGTGGGTCTTCACATATTCGATGCAAAAAGCCAAAACAAGGTAGAAAAAGGATCACATGTTCTGATGTTTTTCTTTTATCAAAAGAAGGAACGATGTTTTTTCTTTTTAACAAAGACTCGAAGCCAGAGAAAAAAAAAGGGGCAGAGGATATAGCCATATTCGGTTCGACGAAGAAAAGAGCCAAGAAAAAAAAAAGGACGCTACAACCTACAACCGACGGGGCATCACATCTGTTGAAGGGAAAAAAATTGTTCCTTGTTACAGGGCACAAGTGACATCAACACCTCAAAGAATGCTGTGTGTGTACATATATACTTGAAATAAAAAGTCAAGAACAAAGAGGACAAAAGAGAAATTGAAAGAAGAGAGAAATAGTTCACCTGTGATGGTCTGCCAATTCGGTGGGTTATTGCTGACTTCGGAAATCATAAGAAGAGCACAAGCTATTGCTCTTAATTTATAGATGTCGTGCATAAGAACTCCTGTTTAAGGAAGGAGATTTTGTCCTTACCTAAATTCATGAGTTCCCTTATTCAAATTAATTTCTCTCCAAGCAAAAGAATTAGAGCAGCAAGCACAAGCAAGGCAGGCCCTAAACCTATCATGCGTTGAACGGTCGGGCCATTTTGTACAATCTCAAGTTTCACCCGGGCTTAACTTCATTGGATTATCAAACTCCAAATTTGATAGATAATCAAATCATTCTGCCCGAAGTAAAATTCAAGTACGCTGATTGACAAATTTTAACTCGACCAACAAGTTAGAATTATCGGAAAATTTGTTCCACCCCAAATTTCAAACAAAATTCGTGGGGTACATTGTTTGGCTGTCAAACTTTAGTCCACAAATAAATTGGGGCTCTCACATATTAATTGTTGCCTCTCGAGAGAAATTCAAGTCGTGAAAGTTCGGCTCACAAGTTCAACTCTTGAACTTCAACTTGACACCAAATGTCAAGCAAAAAAAAAATCATCAATGCCGCATACACAAATTTTCGGCATCAAATCAAGTCAAATCAATATTTCGAGACCTACTCATTTTCGTACATGAGCAAGTCTCGAGGGGGCATCTGTAGACATGTAAAATTTCTAGCCTATCACAAATTGCCACGTGTTGCTAGGGCATACAAATTGGCCAATCAAATGTTGCCAAGTGCTTATAAGTCAAAGTCAAAGTTTCATGGACGAGCCAATCAAGTGATGCCAAGTGTTCATGGTCAAAAGTCAGAGACATGTAAATGGACCAATCAAATGGTGCCACGTGTCAGTTATTATTTTATCAAGTCCGGCCAATCAAATTAGGCTAATTGGTGAATAATAATTATTATTTCTTTTAAATTCAATAAAGGAAATAATTAAAGAGATAAATATGGAAGGTTAGGGTTGGAGTCTCCACCCAAATCCTTATAAATAGAGGTGTTTCCTCTCATATTTTTCTATCAGCACATTGAAGCACACAAGCTCCAGAGCTCTGAAGATTAAAGCCCTCAAGCCCTTCAGAAGTCTTCAAGTCTGCATCCAACGAGAAGGTTCTTCAGATCAAAGTTTCAAAGTTCCGAAGAACATTCAAATCAAGTCCACATCATACAAGACGGTTCTTTAGATCAAAGCTTTAAAGCCCTGAAGAACGCTCAAGCCAAATCTCAATCATCAAATCCAAACTCCAGAACTCTGAAGATCAAAGCCTCCAAGCCCTTCAGAATTCGCATCCATCCATCACACGCAAGTTCTGAAGATCAAAGCTGCGAAGGCCCTTTAGAATCTTTCGAGTCCACATCAAATCAGATGCTCTTCAGTTCAAAGCATCCAAGCCCTGAAGAACGTTCAAGCCAAGTCCACCAATCATCAGTCTCCTTCAACCAAATTGAAGAAGATCTCAAATACCGATTTGAGTCAACATCTGCAAATCTGCATCTCCTCCAACCAAATTGAAGAAGATCTCAAAGACCGATTTGAGAAGAAGCTCCAAAGCCCTCAAGTCAATATCCACAAATCCGCCATCTTTTTCAACCGAATTGGAGAAGATCAAACAATTCAACTTGAGAAGAAGCTCCAAAGCCCTCAAGTCGAAGCCCGACAAAGTCGCCGTCATCTTTGCAAAGACCGCAAAAGATATCGCCGTTCGATTCGAGATCAAGCATCAAGCCCTCGTTTCAACAACCGAAGAGAAGAATCAGAAGACTTTATTTTCTTTAATTAGAAAATAAATCAGAGATTGTAAACCCTAATTTCATACATCAATAAAATTGACTCTTGTTCAACATTTTTCCGTCTTTTTCGTAGACTCGAAATTTGTGTTCAACA
>BPLS01027157.1:48841-62573 GCA_019656275.1 Rhododendron kiyosumense
TACTAAAAGTCTAGAAAAATATTCATTTGGTCGAAAGCAAGTCTACGTAGAAAAGTTAGAAAAAGCCAACTCGATCCAGAAAACAATCAATTGGGGCCGGGAGGGGTAAAAAGGTAATTTATCATTAAAACAAACCGATGGGGATAAAACATTGATTTCGAGAAGTTGTGGTAAAATCCGGTCAATCGGGCCCCAGTAAAAGCTGATCGGGCTCGGGGAGGTAAAACGGTAGTTTAACACTGAAAATAACCAAACAGAGCAAGCGCCATGAATGTCTTGCACTTTAAGGGCGTGTTTGATAACCCTCTTGGAGGGAGGATTGGGATTGTGAAGGTGAGGGACCCCTAGTCCGTTGTTTGGTTTGAGTAAGGAAAGTCTAAAATCTCACCTCCATAGAGTCAATACCAATTCCAATCCTAATCATAGTTAAAACAAACATGTTATTTACAATCCTATACTCTATTCCTGTGTAGATGAAACATGAATAAACGATTTATCTCCTCATTTTTTTAAAAATTTCATGGATCGATCTATTTGTATTCTGGGGCAAGAATCTCAAAGTGGTTGTTGTGTTGAACCTAGTTATCATGGAATACTGGCATACATAGGTCATGAAAGTTCATGGTGTATTTGTAGAAATACGTCTTAAAAGTTCATGGTGTATTTGCAGACCTTCGTAGGAAACATGATCTTCAGATAAGTATTAAGCTAGCTGATGAGATAAATGGGATTCGGTAGTCCATCTATTTATATAGAAAAAAATACCAGACTTGACTTGAGTTATTGGTGTCAGGATCTTTTAGACCTCGCCGATCATTTAATTAGTAGCTAAAACATCGTTAATTAGCCGTTCATTTTCCACCATTTAAAGCAAAGCCAAGTTGGCAGTTTAAACGCCGAAAACCTTGCACCTACAAATCCACTTTATTAGCCACGAAGGAGAAGGTTGTTTGGGTACGATCCCTACGATCCCAGTCTTCCAAATTATCTTCCAAATTATTGTGCTATTGATGACGATCAAGCCCTATGCTTAGGGCGTTTGAACCCTTATTCCAAAGGTGCGATCATCCATTAAGCATCTCCATACAAGCTTGAAGCAAAACTGATTTTCTGGAAAACAGATTATTAAAAACGTATTAGTATTAGTATTTTTTTTTGGGTATATAACGTAGGAATAACCCTACAACCATGTCACTACATGGACTCGACTATGCAATCTAAACCTCTGGAGGAGCTAGTACGGCCACACCAATCACAGCCCCACACTTACTTCAAGATACTCACCCGGTGGAGAATTGAACTCCAGACATTGAAGAATACTCCCAAAGTCTGGTTATCTGCCCAAATCACTGGGGCAAACCCTGGGGTGCACCAATTAACAAGTTGTAAGTCAAGTCTCACCGTACAAGTTACAACACTACAAGAAAAAACACAACTGCCGACTAAAGGTTTTGTCGCCTAATGTGACCATTTTAGTCGCGAAAGGGTGTTTTCCTGACTAAATAATTTGGTTGGCAATTTAGTCGGGGAATGAGAGTCGGCAAATGTAATTGCCGACTAAATAAGGTTTAGTCGGCCAATGGATGGTTTTAGCGACTAAATGGGCAACTAAAAAACTTAGTCGTAGTTTCTCTTTTAGCTGGTAAAATTAACTTTTGCCAACTAAATATTTAGTCAGCAATAATAATTGTATTGTGGCGTCAAACGTTATTAAATAAAGGGGTGTCGCCAAAATGGAAAAATTAAATTGCCCTTTTTGATGGGGATTTGACTTGGTAAGGTTCCCTTGTTCCAAGATGAGCCCCAAGTCTCAAACCTGAGACCATATACTTCATCCCACATGCAAATTGCCACTCCAACACCGCTATACTTTGTTTTCTTTTCGGTAATAAATATACTTATACCATTCGGTTTTGTCAGTTTTACTCTTATTTTTTAAATTTACTTTTTTTTATAAGCTTTTAAATTTACTTTCTTAAAATGCAAAAAAACTTGGGAGAACTAAATCTTTTTTTTAGGACCTATACCCTAAAATAGAATATTACAATCACATTTACAGACAGAACCTATTTCTCCAAATACGCAAATTAGAACCATCATCACCCGAGCCCCACTTGAGGTCTTTTTGCTTGGTTAGAACCATCTATCTTCATTTTATTACTGGGGTTAAAGGTCATTCTTTGCCGGAGATTGTACTTTGATCATTTTTAATTAGACAATTTTTGTGCGAAAATATTATTTTAATATGAGTTCATGTGTCGATAAAGGGGATTTCTAAACCTGATTGAGTCGTAAATTTACGAGTATGAATTATTTAACAAGTGTAACAAAATGAACGGTCTCGATCGTAATGATTTTCTTGCAATCGTGTGGCTTTTGCAACAATAAGTGCAACATAAGACCTAGTTGATTATCAAGTAAATCATAGGTATAGATTGTAAAACATAACTGCCGAGTAAATTTTTATGATGCTTGATCTGAACCGTTATGATTTCACTTATTACCAATTATAGCATTGTCACAAAAATCAAAGATCACTCGATATCGGAGACCACATGATATACTTGGAGGACAACAATAAGACTCGGATGAAACTAGGAGGACCATTTATATAAATTTTTCAAAAATATATGTCTATTATGCCGGTTCTTCCGGGTCAAAATCCCTACCCGCCACTAATGACCATTGCATTCACTTATACATTTCCAACCAATGTTGTCTCGCCCACAGAGATGTATAAGTTCGTAAACCTTTGTCATTTTGGGTACTGTCGTAGTGTGGGCCGTAATGATAACGTTTCTCTGCGTAGTACCATTTGAGGTTCAATTGAAAATGCTTGTGGGGATAGAAGTGATAGTTGGTTTTGTATTAGAATTAGAATTATTAATTTTGCATATGTTCTATGACAAAATTGATTTCTTATAAGCATAGGTAGATATTTTTATTAAAAAATCATTTTGAAAAACAAAGAAATGCTTTGCTGTAATCCTAAATAAAACTAATGTTTGGATATGAGTTTATAGCTAATTGCCTTCATGCAAAAAGCGTTCTTTAGTGGGCAATAATTATTAACCTTTTTGCTATCTAAAGCCCGCAAATGGGCTATACACGATCAATAATACATAATATTAATTTTACTTTTCATCACACTAATAACGGCACATGATCAATAATACGTAATTTCATTTTTCTTCACACTAATAATGACAATGCCGACGAGTCGCCTAATAGATTATATTCACGGCATCTAGGGGTGGAGCAAGGAATTTTTTTGCTGGGGTGAAAAGTTAGATTCACATGTTAGATACTTTTCATTTGCAAATCCAAAGAATAACTAAATTTTGAGGTTAATTATCAAATAGATATACACTTATAAAATGTATTTCTGCTTTATAATTATTTCTTCGCAAAGACTAGATACATTTTGAGAAAGATGCATGACTGGTTTTGTCCCAACGATTACTGGGTATACGTGGGACCAAAATCACTCAATAAATGGGGACCAAAATAGATGGGCAGAGTGATCTTGTACACTTACATTAGTCTAGGAGGACAAAAATGAAAAAGGCAGAAAAGACTATTCCAAGAAGTATGTGTGGAGTCTTTGGATTAAAGACAAGCATGCCCAAGTTAATGGGAATATGAAGGGCTTACCATCGACATTGACCAAGACAACGGGCAAAACCATCTAATGACCAAGACTTAGCATTTAACTCCGTGGAACCCATGATGACTCCGATAGGATGTCCATTTAAATTTTTTCTAAAATATTTAACTGGGCTGTGATTCTTCCCAAAATATTTTTTTATCAAACTTCAGAGGTACTTTCATAATATGAAAAACATGTATTGGGAACGGCCGAACGGGTAGCCACCTCCAAGGAGAGAGAAAAGCAACCACAAAAGAAGCCTAAACTCACAAAGTAATTGAACCACTACAAGAAAAAACAAATTGCCGACTAAAGGTTTAGTAACCTAATTTGTCCTTTTTAGTCACCAAATGGTTTTCCCGACTAAATAATTTGGTCGGCAATTTAGTCGGTGAATGAGAGTCGGCAAATGTAATTGTTGACTAAATAAGGTTTAGTCAGCCAATGGATGGTTTTAGCGACTAAAAAACTTAGTCGCAATTTCTCTTTTAGTCGGTAAAGTTAACTTTTACCGGCTAAATATTTCGTCGACAATAATAATTGCATTGTGATGTCAAATGTTATTTTAAAAAAATAAGGTGGTGTTGCCAAAATGGAAAAATTAAATTGCCATTTTTTGTGAGGATTTGCCAAGATGAGCCCCAAGTCTCAAACCTGAGACTATATACTTCATCCCACACGCAAATTGCAACTCCACCACCGATGTACTTTGTTTTTCTTTTCGGTAATAAATATACTTATACCATTCGATTTTGTCTGTTTTACTCCTATTTTATAAATTTACTTTTTTTTATAAGCCTTTAAATTTACTTTCTTGAAATACAAAAAACTTGTTAGCACTAAATCTTTTCTTTAGGACCTACACCCTAAAAGAGAATATAGCAAACACATTTACAGACAGAACCTATTTCTCCAAATACGCAAATTAGAAACATTATCACCCGAGCCCCACTTGAGGTCTTTTTGCCTGGTTAGAAGTTAGAACCATCTATCTTCGTTTTATTACTGGGGTTTAAGATCATTCTTTACCGGAGATTATAGTTTGATCGTTTTTAATTAGACAATCGTTTGAACGAAAATATTATTTTAATATGAGTTCATCTCTCGATAAAGGGGATTTCTAAACTTGATCGAGTCGCAAATTTACGAGTATGAAATATTCAACAAGTGTAACAAAACGAACGGTCTCGAATGTGATGATTTTCATGCAATCATGTGGCTTCTATAACAATATGTGCAACATAAAACCTAGTTGACTATCAAGTAAATCAAAGGTATAGAAAGTGAAACATAACTGTCGAGTAATTTTTTATAATGTTTGATTTGAACCGTTAGGATTTCACTAATTACCAATTATAGCATTGTCACAAAAATCAAAGATCACTCGATATTGGCGACCACAAGATATACTTGGAGGACGAAAATGAGACTCGGGTGAAAGTAGGAGAACCATTTATACAAATTTCCCAAAAATATATGCCTATTAAGCCGGTCCTTCTGGGTCAAAATCCCTGCCCGCCCCTAATGACCATGGCATTCACTTATACATTTCCAGCCAAAGTTGTCACGCCCATAGAGATGTATAGGTTTGTAAACTTTTGTCATTTTAGTTACGGTAATAGTGTGGGCTGTAATGATAACGTTTCTCTGCATAGTACCAATTGAGGTTCAATTGATAGCGCTTGGGGGGGATAGAAGTGATAGTTGGTTTTGTATTAGAATTAAAATTATAGATTTTTCTTATGTTCTATGACAAAATTGATTTCTTATAAGCATAGGTAAAATGTTTTTATTAAAAAATCGTTTTGAAAAACAAGGAAATGCTTTGCTGTAATCCTAAAAAAAACTAATGTTTTGATATGAGTTTATAGCTAATTGCCTTCATGCAAAAAGCGTTCTTTAGTGCGCAATAGTGATTAACCTTTTTGTTATCTAAAGCCCGCAAATGAGCTACACACGATCAATAATACATAATTTCATTTTTCTTCATACTAATAACAACACTGCCGACGAGTCGCCTATTAGATTAGATTCATTGAACCTAGGGGTGGAGCAAGGAATTTTGTTTGCTGGGGCCAAAAGTTAGATGCACATGTTAGATTATTTTCATTTGCAAATCCAATGAATAACTAAATTAAGAGGTTAATTATTAAAGAGATATACACTTAGAAAATGTATTTCTACTTTATAATTAATTGGTCCCAAAGA
The DNA here is from genome assembly GCA_019656275.1 of Rhododendron kiyosumense. Taxonomy (NCBI): domain Eukaryota; kingdom Viridiplantae; phylum Streptophyta; class Magnoliopsida; order Ericales; family Ericaceae; genus Rhododendron; species Rhododendron kiyosumense. Next base: position 54,699 of record BPLS01027157.1, read on the forward strand.
CTAAATACATTTTGAAGGCGATGCATGACTGGTTTAGTCCTAGCGATTCCCTAATATACGTGGGACAAAAATCACTAAATAAATGGGGACCAAAATAGACAGGCAGAGTGATCTTGTACACTTGGATTAGGCTAGGAGGACAAAAATGAAAAAAGGCAGAAAAGACTACTCCAAGAAGTATGTGTGGAGTCTTTGGATCAAAGACAAGCATGCCCAAGTAAATGGGAAAGTGAAGGGCTCACCATCGACATCGACCAAGACAACGGTCAGAACCATCCAATGACCAAGACTTAGCATTTAACTCTGTGCAACCCATGATGACTCCGATAGGATGTCTATTTAATTTTTTTCTAAAATATATAACGGGGCTGGGGTTCTTCCCAAATTTTTATGGTCAAACTTTAGAGATAATTTCATTGATATGAAAAACATATATTGGGAATGACCGAACGGGTAGCCTCGTCCAAGGAGAGAGAAAAGCAACCACAAAAGAGGTCTAAACTGACAAACAAATTGAACTACTGCAAGAAAAGACACAATTGACGCCCAAAGGTTTAGTCGCCTACTGTGACCTTTTTCGTCGCGAAATGGTTTTCCCCACTAAATAATTTGGTCGGCAATTTCATTGGGGAATGAGAGTCGGCAAATGTAATTGCCGAATAAATAAGGTTTAGTTGGCCAATGGATGGTTTTGGCGACTAAATGGGCGACTAAAAAACTTAGTCGCAGTTTCTCTTTTAGTATGTAAAGTTAACTTTTGCCGACTAAATATTTAGTCGGCAATAATAATTGTATTGTGGCGTCAAATGTTATTACAAAAAAATCAGGGGGTGTTGCCAAAATGGAAAAATTAAATTGCCCTTTTTTATGGGGATTTGCCTTGGTAATATTCCCTTGTTCCAATATGAGCCAAAGTCTTGAACCTAAGACCATATGCTTCATCCTACACGCAACTTACCACTCCATCACTGCTGTACTTTGTTTTCTATTCGGTAATAAATATTCCTATACCACTCAGTTTCGTCTGTTTTACTCTTATTTTTTAATTTTAGTTTTTTTATAAGCTTTTAAATTTACTTTCTTAAAATACAAAAAAACTTGTTAGCACTAAATCTTTTTTTTCGGACCTCCACCCTAAAAGAGAATATTGCAATCACATTCAAAGATAGAACCTATTTCTTCAAATACGCAAATTAGAACCATTATCACCCGAGCCCCAATTGAGGTCTTTTTGCCTGGTTAGAACCATCTCTCCTCGTTTTATTACTGGGTTAAAGATCATTCTTTACTGGAGAGTATAGTTTGATCGTTTTGTTTTTCATTAGACAATTGTTTTAATGAAAATGTTATTTTATTATGAGTTCATGCATGTCTGGATAAAGGGGTTTTCTAAACTTCGTCGAGTCGCAAATTTATGAGAATAAATTATTCAACAAAGTGTTACAAAATGAACGATCTGGATCGTATGATTTTCTTGCGATCGTGTGGCTTCTGCAACAATAAGTGCAACATAAGACTTAGTTGACTATCAAGTAAATCAAAGGTATAGATTGTAAAACATAACTGCCAAGTAATTTTTGTAATGCGTGATCTAAACCATTAGGATTTCACTTATTACCAGTTAAAGCATTTGCACCAAAATTGAAGATCACACGATATTGGCGACCACATGATATTCTTGGAGGACGACAATGAGACTTGGGTGAAACTAGGAGAACCATTTAAATAAATTTTCCAAAAAAATATGTCTATGAAGCCGGTCCTTCCGTGTCTGAATCCCTAGCCGCCACTAATGACCATGGCGTTTGCTTATACATTTCCAGCCTATGTTGTCTCGCCCACAAAGATGTATAAGTTCATAAGCCTTTGTCATTTTTGTTACTGTCGTAGTGTGGGCTGTAATGATGACGTTTCTCTGCGTAGTACCATTTGAGGTTCAATTGATAACGCTTGTGGGAATAGAAGTGATAGTAGGTTTTGTGTTAGAATTAGAATTATTGATTTTGCTTATGTTCTATGAAAAAATTGATTTCTTATAAGCAAAGGTAAAATGTTTTTATTAAAAAGTCATTTTGAAAAACAAGAAAATTCTTTGCTGTAATCCTAAATAAAACTAATGTTTTGATATGAGTTTATAGCTAATTGCCTTCGTGCAAAAAGCGTTCTTTAGTGGACAAAAGTTATTAACCTTTTTGTTATCTAAAGCCCCGCAAATGAGCTACACACGATCAATAATACATAATTTCATTTTTCTTCATACTAATAACAACACTGCCGATGAGTCGCCTATTAGATTAGATTCATTGAACCTAGGGGTGGAGCATGGAATTTGCTGGGGCCAAAAGTTAGATGCACATGTTAGATTATTTTCATTTGCAAATCCAATGAATAACTAAATTAAGAGGTTAATTATTAAATAGACATACACTTATAAATTGTATTTTTGCTTTATAATTAATTGGTCCCAAAGACTAAATACATTTTGAAAGCGATGCATGACTGGTTTAGTCCTAGCGATTCCCTGGTATACGTGGGACAAAAATCACTAAATAAATGGGGACCAAAATAGACAAACAGAGTGATCTTGTACACTTGGATTAGGCTAGGAGGACAAAAATGAAAAAAGGCAGAAAAGACTACTCCAAGAAGTATGTGTGGAGTCTTCGGATCAAAGACAAGCATGCCCAAGTAAATGGGAAAGTGAAGGGCTCACCATCGACATCGACCAAGACAACGGTCAGAACCATCCAATAACCAAGACTTAGCATTTAACTCTGTGCAACCCATGATGACTCCGATAGGATGTCTATTTAATTTTTTTCTAAAATATATAACGGGGCTGGGGTTCTTCCCAAATTTTTTATGGTCAAACTTTAGAGATAATTTCATTGATATGAAAAACATATATTGGGAATGACCGAACGGGTAGCCTCGTCCAAGGAGAGAGAAAAGCAACCACAAAAGAGGTCTAAACTGACAAACAAATTGAACTACTGCAACAAAAGACACAATTGACGACTAAAGGTTTAGTTGCCTACTGTGACCTTTTTCGTCGCGAAATGGTTTTCCCCACTAAAATTTGGTCGGCAATTTCATTGGGGAATGAGAGTCGGAAAATGTAATTGCCGAATAAATAAGGTTTAGTTGGCCAATGGATGGTTTTGGCGACTAAATGGGCGACTCTGGTCCTATCCCGCCTCAAATCAGTTCACTCCCGCTTGTCTACCTTGACTTGTCAGAGAATAATTTTTCTGGAAATATTCCACCAGAAATTGGTCTCTTAACAAATCTTGAAACACTCAATTTGGAAGTAAATCAATTGAATGGCTCAATTCCTCAAGAGATAGGCCAGTTAAAGTCTCTTTCTCAACTTGCTTTGTACACCAATCATCTTAGTGGTCCTATTCCTTCTTCTTTGGGCAAATTGAGCAACTTGGTTTTAATATACCTATATGACAATCGACTTTCTGGCTCCATCCCTAAAGAAATAGGAAATCTTGTCAATCTTGAGTTGGTTTGCATGGATAAAAATAAACTAACTGGTCCCATTCCATCAACTTTTGGAAACTTGAACCGCTTAACCTTGTTGCACCTGTTCAACAACAATCTTTCTTGTTCCATTCCTAGTGAAATAGGAAAATTGAAAGGACTAGTTAGCCTAAGTTTCCACACCAACAATCTTAGTGGCTCAATCCCACCATCATTTGGTAATTTGACTTCCCTCACTCTCCTCCATCTGTACACGAATCAACTTTCTGGTTCCATTCCTAACGATTTAGCAAACTTGAGGTCTATCGTCGACTTTGAAGTGAGTGAAAACCATCTCAGCGGTTTCATTCCTGCTTCGTTTGGAAACCTGTCTGAACTCACATTTTTGTTTTTGAGTACCAATTACCTTTCTGGTCCTATTCCACAAGAATTTCGCAATTTGAAAAACTTGATCACGCTGAATTTGGACAAAAATCAATTTTCCAGACATATCCCGGATATTTGCCAAGGAGGGAAGCTTCAAAATTTCACAATATACAGCAACCAGTTTACGGGTCGTATCCCTAAAAGCTTGAGAGACTGCTCAAGCCTAGTCAGAGTTCGCCTTGGTGAAAACCAACTCACAGGAAACATATCAGAAGATTTCTGGGTCAGCCCACATCTCAACTACTTGGATCTAAGTCGCAACAATTTCTATGGCGAAATCTCTAGAAATTGGAGTAAGTGCCCGAAATTGCAATCCTTGCAAATGGAAGGAAACAATATCACAGGCAGCATACCACCGGAGTTGGGAGATTTAGCTCAACTGTACAGGCTTGATCTTTCTTCGAATCATTTGACTGTAGAGATTCCAAATGAATTAGGGAAATTGAATTCTCTACGGGAACTGGTTCTGAATGACAACCAGCTTTCCGGTGGTATACCAAGAGGAATCGGATCACTAACTAAATTGGAAAAGCTTGACCTCTCAAAAAACAGGTTAAGTGGTCCTATAGCAGCTAGAAATCTAGAGAATTGCACCGCACTGATTTTCTTGAACTTGAAGTCTTGAACAACAACCATTTTACCTCCGTCTCCTGAATTTGAGGAGGTGGTGATGTTGATTATGAAGTTGGCAATTGCATGCTTGCATTCCAATCCACAGTCTAGACCCACCATGCACATCGTTTCTCAACAGTTGTCTACCAAAATAATCCCTTAAGAGACTTTTAAAAAACTCTCAAAGGTGAAAAAGATCCCCTCTTCATGTGATCGAGTTTATGAAATACAGATACCGAATAAAACATTTGCTCTATTTAGCATAGTGCATTGAATGTAAGATCCTTCAAGATTTCTTCTACCTTTTGCGATGTTTTGTACTATCAAACTATAATGTTGGCTTGTACTTTTAGTATTGTGGGTATTGAAATAGATATGTTGTGAAGCTCTGAATTTAACAAAATTTGTATGGTTTTGATTTCTAGACTTCAATTATGATGACTGGTCGAGTCCTTTCCATACCAAAAGTATATTTTAAAATAGACTAGTTGCTACTACTCAAACGAATAGTGGCAAGTACTTCGAGTATCGTCCACAAGGATTACAAAGGCTAAGTTACAGTTAAATCTGTTGATTTCTATATAAATTAGTTCGGAAAAAGATTTGACTGTTTGATCTCCTAAAATTATGCAACCTAAATTAATTTAAAGCAATTAAAAAGTAAAGAGAGTTTATAAGGAAAAAGACCGAGGGTTTCAAATCCACCTTATCCCTCATAATAAAATTTATGTAATGATAAAGGCTATCTATTCTAATCAAACCAGATACCGTAGGGGTCGCAGGCCCACAGGGTGTTATCTTAAGATAATCACGAATCATCAAATGGCATAGGATATAGTCGCCTAGCACGTACTGTCTTACCAGTACAACCCGTCTCTATGACACGAACCGTCTAATAGCACGGTGTGTTTTACGGAGCATAGCTCATCTCATCCAATTATCACGAACTAGTAAAATCGTTGTATGAAGTGCTTGCAATCCAAACCTCCGGGGGAGCTAGCGCGGCCACACCGGTCACGGCCCTCCACGTACTTTAGGATACTCACCCGTTGGAGAATCGAACCCCAGACCTTGAGGAGTACTCCCAAAGCCTGTGTATCCGTCCGAACTACAAAGGCAGGTCATTAGCAGGGTATTATGGTCTTTTACTTAATGTAGTTAGTTAGGCAATTGAGATTAGTTAAGGAGGCTAGCAGCTGTTGTAATCAAGATTGGCTGAAAGCTTATCTGAGTATAAAAGGGGGTTTTCTCTGATTGTATCGAACACGAAAACAGTTCCAAAATTGGGGAAATAAAATCAGCTACTTCTCTCTCTCTTCTTCGTGTTATGTGTTTCTGTTCTTGATAAGTAGATAGAATTGAGGAATTCTACATTGTGTCATAGCGAACCCATTCCATCTCAAATTTTAAAAATTTACAATCTACAAATTTTAAAAATTTACAATCTACCCCTCACGATGACAGACCAGTAAAAAGCTGCACGATGATAAGACCCAAAAGTGGCCACACGTGACAGATTTCAAACGCGGCTGCACGTGAGGGGAGATGTTAAGAAAATAGAATCTCATATTACTTGGGAGTAGAATGGGCACCCCCTGGTGGTGTACCAATTAACAAGTTGAAAGTCAAGTCTCACCATACAAGCTGCAAGTTTGAAAGGGAATGCGCCGTATGCAACGACTTGCAGTTTGAAAGGGAATGCGCGGTATGCAAGTCATGTCGTTGTTACACCCACCCACTTGTTTTTTCCAAGATTCACGCAGCTGTAATTCCTTCCAAGTACTTTTTAAATGCATTATGATGATGGAAATGTCCAATTCTCGTTTCTCCACAAATTAACAGTAAGAGAGAGGAAGGGTCCTGGAAAGGAATAAAGTGTCTAAAAATTCCACACCCTTAACACCTTTTTTTCGCCGCTGATTTGATTCTGTTTGGGCAAGATAATCTAAACATTGTGAAAGCCATGATTGAGGTTCTGAATGAGTTTTGTGCTTTGTCTGGACAAACTGTTAACTTGGATAAATTCAAAATATTTATTATAAGAGCTGTTAGGATTGACACACACGCACACGATTTACGAGTTTAAACAGTAAAGAAACAACACAAAGATATACGTGGTTTCCCAAATCCAGGTACGTCCACGGGAGCGAGAGAGGCTGTTGTTCCTGTTAGGAAACTGAATCCCTAAGACCCAGTAATGACACGTACAGATTAGACAACAAAAATAAAAAAAACCCTACAAGGCGGAATTAGGGTTTTACCACAACTCCCTGCGACACGAACGCTGGTTGAACTTGTTATAGCACACCTTGCTATAAACCACGACTACTGCTCGATCGTACCTTACGATCTTCTATCGTATTCCCTGCACGTCTAGAACGCGAACTGAGTGTGGACTCTTTCGCGATCTGTTTGCTCTCTCTAAGTCTGCCTCTATTTCGTGAATAATAGAAAAACGTTTTTTCTGACCTAGAAAACATAACGTATAATAAGTCTGGGCTCCCAGTGTAAATAAGAAAGTCTAATCCCACCAGGATTCTACTTCTTATTTCACAAATTGTAATTCACCCCACTACAGAATTATAATTGCATTCTCGTCCTTATCTCAATTATATTACGAGCTCCATGATATTAAATACTTATTAATCTTTCCACGTTAAGATTACAGATACCCGTTGATTAAAATAAATTACTAACAGTTCCTTATTATCACAGTAATGAATTAGGGTTTACAACATAGAGTATTTATACCGACTCTATTCTAACCCTAATATGGTATTTGGTCTGTATCCCAAAAATACCCCTGTACGGACCATACTGTACCGCGGGGGGCGTTGCCCCCTGCACCCCCAATTACATAACGCCTTGGCCTTCAGCCCAGTCTACTTTCATAATGCATTTAAAAGTATACTCGGAAAGAATTACAGCTGCATTGAATCTTGGAAAAAACAGGTACGTAGGTTTAACGACGACTTGACTTGCATACGGCGCATTCCCTTTCAAACTCTTGCAGCTTGTATGGTGAGACTTGACTTACAACTTGTTAATTGGTACACCCTCAGGAGTTGCCCCAGTGGTTCAGGCGGATACCCAGATTTTGGGAGTACTCTTCAAGATCTGGGGTTCGATTCTCCACCAGATGAGTATCCTGAAGTAAGTGAGGGGCCGTGACTGATGTGGCCGCGCTAGCTCCTTCGGAGGTTTGGATTGAATAGTCGGGTTCATATAATAGCCTAGCTGTAGGGTTGTTCCTCCGTTAAAAAAAAACATGTTGGTTGGCGAAAACACCCCTAACTCGATCTTTGCTCATGACCACACTAATAACACGTTTTCTTTTTTCCTTTTTCC
>BPLS01027157.1:92573-109954 GCA_019656275.1 Rhododendron kiyosumense
ACTCTCCTCCATCTGTACACGAATCAACTTTCTGGTTCCATTCCTAATGATTTAAGAAACTTGAAGTCTATCATCAACTTTGAAGTGAGCGAAAACCATCTCAGCGGTTTCATTCCCGCTTCGTTTGGAAACCTGTCTGAACTCACACGGTTGCTTTTAAGGGCCAATTACCTCTCTGGTCCTATTCCACAAGAATTTCGCAATTTGAAAAACTTGATCGAGCTGGAATTGGACGAAAATCAATTTTCCGGACATCTCCCAGATATTTGCCAAGGAGAGAAGCTTCAAAATTTCACAATATACAACAACCAGTTTACAGGTCATATCCCTAAAAGCTTGAGAGATTGCTCAAGCCTAGACAGAGTTCGCCTTGACGGAAACCAACTCACTGGAAGCATATCAAAAGATTTTTGGGTCTACCCACATCTCAACTACTTGGATCTAAGTCGCAACAATTTTTATGGCGAAATCTCCACAAATTGGAGTAAGTGCCCGAAATTGCAATCCTTGTTGATGGAAGGAAACAACCTCTCAGGCAGCATACCATTGGGAGATTCAGCTCAACTGCACAAGCTTGATCTTTCTTCGAATCATTTGACTGGAGAGATTCCAAATGAATTAGGGAAGTTGAGTTCTCTATTGGAACTGTATCTGAATGACAACCAGCTTTCCGGTGGTATACCAAGAGAAATCGGATCACTAACTGAATTGGAAAAGCTTGACCTCTCCAAAAACAGGTTAAGTGGTCCTATAGCAGCTGGAAATCTAGAGAATTGCATTAAACTGATTACCTTGAACTTGAGCAACAACCATTTTAGCGAAAAATTCCCAAGTCAATTGGGAAAGATATCTCCCTTGAATACAGTGGATCTCAGTCGAAATTTACTGACTGGGGAGATACCATTGGAGATCGCAGGTCTCAAGAGTTTGGAGTCGTTAAACCTTTCCAACAACAATCTGTCTGGCTTAATTCCAAAAGTCTTCGAAGACATGAATTGGTTGGAGCACGTTGATATATCCTTCAATGAGTTGGAGGGTCCCATTCCCATCAGCAGAGCCTTCACCAATGATTTGGTGCTCTTGCTGGCAAAGTTTGTCCTCTGTAATCTAAACTCTTAAAAGTGCAAGACATTCACATTATTTCCTCTGCTTCGCTATTTCCCCCCAGGTGACTCTGATTCCCCAACTAGATACATATGTGGCTGACAATACTTAATATGAACTCAATGAGTTGTCCGCTGTTTGAGAAACTCCTTCTTGATGGAGCACATGTTATTCTTTTCATGAGCTCTCTCATACTTTTACCACCAGTTCACCTGCTCGGTGTTGCAACATCGAATATTTTGTCGTCTCAATGGCAGTAGCAGTTCATTCTATTATTTTCAAAATTCGAAAAAGTATGTGATCAATGATCTTCATCTAGATTTTTCCTTTGGTACGTGGTATGTCCTCTGCTTGCGAGGTGAGGCTGCGTACATTCAACGCTATTTAGACCCCGCCATGGAGGAATCCTTTTACGCTGGATTAGCCCTTTTAGATAGTAGGTCTCCTCCATTGAAATCTAATTTTTCACCGTGCACAACTATTTGTTTGTTGCTGGTCTTCTGATGGTACTATCATATTTTGTTGATTTTTTTTATGTTTTTCTGTGATTCATATTGTTCTTTATAAACTTCTTCTATTTGTATATATCTAGAGGTTCTAGATAGAAACTTTGAGGAGTTGGGTTTTTCTTTCCCTCTTGGTTTTTAGTTATCATTTTCGTTCATCTCCGTTATTGACTGCTGCTAGTCTCTACAATAACCCTTGCAAGTCGCTTTTTCCAAGATTAAGCTCACTTATACTTTTTCCAAAAAGTAAATAGTATTAAATAGTGAGAGAGAGACTTGGAAAGAAACACGTGCAATAATAAGGTTTTCTATTTTTTTCTGATCCCACGACAACTTTTTGACCAAAAAAAAAAACGGATGCCCATAAATGTTGCTCTCAATTCTGTGTCATCCAATCCATCAAACTAAACCCATTTCGATAAAAATCTATTGGCATGAAAGATGTGGTAGATTTGGCATCCTGAATGATGTGGCAAATTTGGCAGTCAGAATTGCCGCCAAAGATGCTTTGCTTTCCCTTTTCAAACACCACCTTTGCCTAACAGCTGGAATACCACTTCGCCAAATATTTTCCTAAATTTTAACTTTGGCGGCTTAAATCGCTCATGGGTAGGCTTGCTACAAAAAAATTCAAAACCTGAAGGCAAACAACCTAAATAGAAGAGCATACTCCATGAATTCTGCAAAGTGAGGAGGGAGCAAGCTTGCAACGAATGCCTCGAAGAGACTACTGCTACCTACCTAGAGCCACGACCACCTGCAAGATGAGCGTTAGAAAAGCCAACACTATTGTACTCGCAGACTGCCAGTGAAGAAACCAAAATTTTGAATTTGACAAACCCTTTTTGAAAATCTACCATCCTTTGTTTGATTAGAGAGAGTATGAAGCAACATAAAGGTAACGAGAGCAACTTGAAACGGGAAATATTCAGAATAATCTATAAGTTAATTACAGCACATCATATTCGACCAGACAACTAATATACCATCATAGTTCTCAATTCGAAAAGCCAGAGGTTATGAAGCAGTTCTCATTCACTTACCACGAGTTCTATTACCTAGTTGCTTCGTACGTAGCCCGGACACAACACCAAAATGGCAAACACAAGCACACACGACACGGATACATACTTGAAGTTCAACCGATGAAGACCTCCTCTGCCTAAAAATCATTTTCAGAAACATTGCAGCTAAAAACAAAACTATTTGATGTAATAATTTTGAAGAACGTCTTCGGAGTTGTCAACCCATAAATTCCATGCTTTACCAAGTAATAAGAACATGCAATAGTAGATTTCAATGGCACTAGTTGTTATCATTACTGTCACAATCATGATGCCTACAGAAATTTAATGGGTAAAGGTGCAATCTACTTGCATTGCAGTAAGTTCAATGGGAAAAAATCAACAAAGGATGCCAAAGAACTCATAGCAAAAGATATTAACTTAATAGATAGTATTTTATTTTGGAAACAAAATATCACCTCCTTTTGCTCTAACATAGTGAAAAGGCAAAATGAGCAAAATATAATTAGGAGATGATACCTAAGGAGCAAGGTAACCTCCAATGAAACACGGGCACCACAATTTAACATCATACTCATGCTTGACACTGCAATTGACGAGTGCTAATTGTCGACACTCCTAGGACATGGGTCGAAAACATTATTTCATTTTTCCAACAAACAAAGATAGACTAAGATAGGAGCCAAGGTAAAAACATAAACTTCAGGTTCAGAAAAGTAAAAATTAACTAGAGAAAAAAAAAGAAAGGGGAATCAAGCATAGGACAACATGTGCAAACACATCCATAAGATACAGGTAAGAGATAACCCAACTAGTATAATCAACAACACATCACATAGTTATCAGTACATACTAATATTCAATAGCAACGAAATGAGTGCTTATGTCTGTATGCACATGGACAAAATATTGAGATTCTGAGTGCATACATGGTTTTGAGCAGTGATTTCCTAAGAAGATCAACTGGATATCTTATTTTGTTTCCCAAATCTTTTGTTGGACCAGCATTCTTCAAAATTGCCGCTCTTTCAGCTTATTCCTTTGCTCTCTTGGAGTTTGGAAGCATAGCATCACAAAGGAATCAACTACCCCTAGATGAAACCATTTCCTGGTTGCACTAAAACTAGGGATTCCATGAACGTATAAGCAGAAAATGCATCCGAACTCCCAGTATATCCACTATTTGCAAAAGTTGTGGTCTCACAGTCGTAAAAAAGTAGCCGATTGTCACTTGTCGATACCAGAACTTCACCATTTTCCCTAAATCCCCTTATCTGGTCCAACACTCCTGGAAGAGTAATAGTGTATAATTTAGCCCAAGATTCTGCTACTCCGTATTCTTTCATCACCCATATAGAAGAAGAACCCCCTGCCGAACTTCCATGACATAACACCGCCAGTGATTCTCCATATGACATAATGGACAGGCGCAATGGGCTTCACTGACTAGAGCGGCAGGCATCATCTCAACAGAGAATGCTTGAGAACCCATATTGAACAACATTATCAAGCTACGGATACCATCATCGAAAGCCCTCATGTCAAGTGCAATCCAGTGTACAGATCCATTTGCAAAAGCCGGAAACCAATCATCACACACAAGGCAATGTGGATGACCAACAGAAGGGATGGATCTCCACGATCCTGCGCCCTGGGTGTAAAGCAAAACATTGGAAGGAAATTTCCGCTGTATTACATCCGCCATCTCGTAAACAATAAACACCACCATGTATTCATGACTCTTGGGGTGGGCACCAAATCCCAAAACAAGCCTACGACGAGAACTTTGTGGCAGAGACTAGAGAGGGCATGGGAAGAGTTACAGATTTCTTAATCGATGGGTTCCATAGAGTAACACACTGTGACAAATCGGCATTGACCATACATAGCAAACCATTGCAACTACCAAGTATTGTATTATGCCCAAATGGGGTACTCAAAGGAAACTCCAGTTCAGAGAACTCGTCACTAAATTTTTCATTGCCACGGCACAATAGATAACGCTCTTTCGTTTCATCAAAATTGGAAGCCTTAAGGAGAAGGTTTTTAGTGTTTGTTGTACCGTGGTTGAGGTGTTTGGCGACGAAACTAGGGCTTGTTATGAGAGAGTACCATGATTTGGATACGGATGTGAATCGAATCAGAGATTCTACAGGTAGTCTTACGAGAACGTCAGCTAAAAGTTCAGTTGGTATGTAGTCCGACATTGTTCCCAAGGTCCTGTGATAAGAAGATACTTAACGGAAAAAACAAAGAGCTAAGCTTTTGAGAAAGAGGGAAAAGATGGACATGAACTTACAGAACTTGTGATGATCGATTGAAGTCCTAGGTTTTCGAGCTCGGCTATGATCGTTCGAGTCGTCTCAATTTCTATGATTTAACCCAGCATTTCAATGACCAAAGACAGTTAAACTGAGGTGAGAGAGAGAGGGGGAGCGAGTTTTCCTTCGTTTCCCCTGCCTTTTTGCGTTTATTCAGAAAGGTGGGCCTTTGGCCACGCAACGCAAACAAAACCCTATGGCAAACCCCCAAACCGTTGGATAGCACCGAACCGTTTGGTGCGGTTTTTTACCGAAATCTTAGCCATAATTTTGATTTTGGTTGTTGAGTTTTAAAATCAGTTTAGGTGATAACTGAACTGTAACCATAATCGGACCGAGACATAATTACTTTACTATCCTTACGCTCAGGATCTCATGAGGGATCCCTTACGGCCTTACTGTAAGGGACTCTCCTTTTCCAGTCGAATTGCGACGATCAAAGCCGTTCAATATATTCAAAACGTGATTTTAAGGGTACGCATAAGAAATTGCCCAAAAAAATGACCGGGAAGGCTTGATTCAAATAGTTTTGCATAAAATGCATTTATAGTGTTTTAATGAAATACTGTTTGGATCAAGCCCTTTCCGATCATTTTTTTGGGCGATTTCTCGCGGGTACCCTTAAAATCGTGTTTTGAACACATTGAGCGGCTCGAATCGTCGCAATTCGATCGGGAAAGGGGAGTCTCTTACGGTAAGGCCGTAAGGGATCCCTCATAGAATCCTGACTGACTATCCTCATATGTTATGTTATGTTATGTTATTTTGTTGTTTTCGAAAATGACTATTTAGTGTCTTCGAACATTTGGTGTATTAGAGCATCCGCAATGTAATAATCAAAACTAAAAGGTTGCTAAAGTTAACAATATTTGCTCAAAAAAGTACTTACATTGTAATAATCAAACTTAGCAATCTCTTAGCAACTCATCAAATTTTGGCCTTTGAATAATCAAAACTAACAATTTTTTGCCAATAATCAAATCTAATGATCCCCATATTTTCTCAATCAAATACACCCATCATTACACAAAACATTCTCTCTCTCAACAATGTTTTCAAAAAATAACTTTTAAAAACTATTTTTTGAGAAATTTTTTTAAAAAATAGTTTTAAAAAACTGTTATTTTGAAAAACTGTTATTTTAAAAAAAAAAAACTGTTTTCAAAAACCATTTTTACACACAAAAAAAAATTGTTTCTTTTTGAAAAAACTAATATTTTTCACTAAACTCTTTTTTTTCAAAAAAAACTATTCAAATTATTATCACAATTGTGATTCTGATTCCATAGTTTTTTTTTTTTTTTGATATTATTCTGATTCCATAGTTTGAGATGATTGAGAATGGTGATTTTCCACTGAAGGACGAAAGAAGAATAAATTGGCGAGAATAACAGTAGCATGAAAGAATTGGAGGGGACGGAAAATAATTGGAGGGATATTTTTTTTCGGTTGAAATGCAGGGTAAAAGTTTGGATGGAAGGAAGAGTTGGCAGTGGATCCATTGATTTTGATTATGGGTACAAAATGAACAATGTGAGACTTCACATTGTTAACTTTAGCAACCCTCTAAATGAATAATCAAAAGCTGACGTGGCAAGTTTTGATTATTCATTTTTGATTATTACATTGCGGATGCTCTTAGCTTGTTGCCTATTTGGATATTTCGTTGTCAGAAAATGATTTTTATTGTCTTTGAGCTATTGGAGTATAATAGTGCATTAGTTTGTTCGCTTTCATAGATATTTTGTTGTTAAATATTTTGTGTCTTTGCCGAACAAAAAATATATATATTTGTGTCTTCAATTCAATTAAAAATTTTGACCTCCGATTACAGTGAAAAATCGTATCAAATCGAAAACCGTGATTTTGGTTATGGGTATGGATAGAATGAAAACCGCTGGTTTGCTTATGGTTTTGGTTTAAGATATTTATTTCGGTTTTGGTTTTGCAAATGACTGAACTATACGCTGCCCATAATTAGGCCCATCACCAACATATATTGATCCAACCTTGGTCACGTAATAACCCTTTAAAATGTTATGCGCTTCCACGTTCTCTCAATCTTCACACTCTTGCTCACATTCTTATTTCTCGCTTAGTTGTTTGAGATGTGATTCAAATACACTTTCACGCTCGCACGGACTCACGTGCAAGTGATTATGTGACTTGGGATCCAATCCCTTAGTCACATAATCTGTTAATCATCTTCTCAATCGTCACATTTTGCTTATGGTCTCAATTCTCGCTCTTACGAATTTTAGTAGTTTGAGATGTGTTTTAAAGAAGCTTTCACGCTCACTCACATGTGAATTATGTGACTTTTAGTTAGTTAGTCCTACCCAACTCGTCATGTTCATTGGTATTTGGTTTTTTCAATCGCAAAGAGAAATTTTATTTATTTATTAGATAAGGGTGGGGATACACAAAAACATGGGGTATCCATCCAATAAACATCAAAAAGAAAAAAGAAAATCCTTTCAAAAAAAGAAAAAGGCATTTGTGTACAATTTATGTCCTCTTTAAAAATAATAAAAGGCATTGAGCCCAATTTATGTACTCTCATACTGTTTATTTTGAATTTTTTTTTTTTGATCGGCAATTTATTTTGTAAATTTTCTCTTACTGTATGGAAAAAAAAATACTCTTAGTCGTTTATTGTACCAGTTTACGTTTAGCTAAAAATTAATCAAAAGTTTGCTATCCTTTTGTATCTAATTTTTTACTAAAGAATTATAAATATGCAGGAATACAAGAGGTGTCGAAGGAGCTCGCATTTTCTGTACAACTCCAAAGATTATCACTAATTTTTGAGGTTAATTTGAAAACGATCTACGAAATTGGCCCTCGCAAGTCATTAGAGTAAATAATTTCTTAACACTCTTATATATGTGCATAAAAAATCACATAAAATTTTAATTGATCGCTTAACTTATTTATTGCGTATTGATCAAACAATTTTTTTGTTATCAAGTACAAATAGGTTTAGTGCATACATACAAAGTGTTAGAACTGTGGCTCACCGATGATCAAGTGAAAGTAGATTGGGCAAAGGCCCAAGTGTTCTGTAATTGGGGATTGCGGGGGGCTACGCCCCCACGGTATGGTATGATATCGTATAAGGGTATTTTTGGGATACAAGCCAAACCCGGTTAGGGTTAAAATAAAGTGGGTATAAATACTCTATATTGTAAACCCTATTCCATACTATGATAATAAAGAACATCGCTCTCGTGAACGTACCCGACTTTGAGGAACTACGTATATCTCTGTGTTGATTTCTTTATTGTTTATGCTTGCATATCGGGCGTGTGATGATCCTAACACAAAGGGTTCCACTAACTAAAATAAGCACTCCCTCCGTCCCTGTCCACTACGGTTTTGAGTACATTTTCAACGGCTTATATCTATCGACGTATATTATGTTTTATATTTTTGAAATCATTGTCTTATAGAAAAAATTGAGATCTATCAAATAAAATTCATATTGCATATTTTTAGCAATATACGTCAAGAGATATAAGTCGTTGAAAATGTACGCAAAATCGTATTGGAAAATTAAATAGGAATGGAGGGAGTACTTTATTTTTAAAAAATAAGTATTTATTTTTAAAAATAAGTATTTATTTTTGAATTAAATATAATGTCTTGTGATATAATAACATGTCACGTAAAGTAAGAAATAAGTATTTAAAAAATAGTACCTTAACGAAATAGAACCTAAGTATAAATTCTGTGTTGGCCGCACAATATATAACACTAAGGCTCCGTTTGTTTCGACGTAAAATATTTTACAATGTAAAATATTTTCTATGTAAAATGTTTTTTCAGAAAACAAATTTCAAACTTTTATTTTTCGGTGTTTGGTTGACACTTGAAAATATTTTCAAAAATCGACAAAATAGTGTACAAAGAGAGATGGGGAGCTTAAACGGTGGAGAAATATAAGATTATTAGAATTGAACGTAGGTCAGAACTAACGATCGAGGAAACTAAGCAATAAGAATTGCAGTAAAAGGCAGCGGTTCATTTCTGAAAATAACTTACGGAAGATTTAAGGGTAAGTTATTTTTATCCAATTGATGGAAAATGTTTTACATGTAAAATGTTTTCCTCATTCTTTACACAACCAAACACCGAAAAATAAGTAAAACATTTAGGGTTTGTTCGTATGGGGTATTCAAAACCTATGCACACGATCCACAATATATTTTCTCTATCTATCTTTTTTCATTCATTATACTTTAAAATCGCTCTCCAAATCTAAACCGAACAAGCCAATCGCTCATTCACAGTCAAATTTCGAGTTACGTACCAAACACAACATAAATATAAACAAAATAGCACATGTCGCACCACCATCACCATCCTATTCCACATCAAAATATGAAAATACTAAAAATTGCCGGCTAATCACTATTAACAGAATAACCGGAATTCCCTCCGTCGTTATCTCTTTTTGCCCAACGTCTCTCAATGCCAATCACTATAACCCAAGCCAAATCCTCCAAAATCATAATCTTCATTCCCAATTTACCCCTAACTTTTCTCCACAAATCGGCCGGCCCACAAGCCCATTTCAGTAATCTCCCAAAGCCAGCCGTCGTCATCCGCCGGCTATGTGCTGCAGTACCTGCTTCTTGCCGCCTCTTTCCAAGCATTTGTTTTCCTTCTCATCCATTTCCGAAACAGTCAACTCCTCTCCTCTCTCTCTCTCTCTTAAATTCTCTTGATAAATTGTTAGGCTTGTGAAGCTTGATTCAGTTTAAATTACGCTTCTCTATTTTTTTAGTTGGGGATTCACATAAAAATTTCCGTATCCTTTCTTGTTTTTTGCGTGTCGCATTTGTTTGTTGGTTTGATCGATTTCGACGCAAGCCATGAACTCTGACAGCGAAACAGGGCATCCCCATGGATCTCCGAAGCCGCGCCGGCCCAAGTCTCGAGACATCAGCTCTCGGTATCTATCTCAGAGCTCTCTCTCCTCTCCCGAAAGAAAATTTGATCTCCCGTCTCCGAGACAGACTCTCTCTCCCAGGCAGAAACCGCCCAGATCGTCCAACGATACTAGAAGGCAGAGAAGCTTCGGCGGCAGCAGCGACGACGACGGCGGATTAATCGGTGGACTATGGCCCGCCCCAACTCCGATAAAAACTTCTTCTTCGAGTAAGAAGCTGGACACTTTCGGTGATTATCTAGGAAAGGAACGGCTCAGAGACCTCAAAATCGACAACAAGAACAACAAAGTCAAACAAAACATCGAGAATCCTCTGTTTGAGTACGAGATGGCCGGGGGAAAAATCGCGAAAGAGAATCACAAATCTTTTTTTGGTGGGTCGATGAGGTTAGGATTTCCGAAGCGATCGTCGAAGACGCCGGCGAGTAAGTCTTCGTATTACTCGCCGAATTTATCAGGTAATGAAACAGGGATAGCGCCCGGGAGATTTTCAGTTGACGAAACTGCACTCCGCCGGAGATCACTCGGTCCGGCATCAGATACCGCAGACTCGGGGTCCGAGTGCAGCGACGCAAGCTCCAGCTACAGGTCCGGCTTCAGCGGAAAGACCCCAGGGAAAAACCCATCCATGGGGTCTTTCAAAAGTTCCACGGCGAGTGCCAGAAGGTCCTGTCTAAACTTTATACCCAATCTAAAACTTAAACTATGTATTACTTGACATTCCCGTTACCTGCAGTCTGTTTTAAGGTCTGTCACGTGACTCACGTGTAATCTCTCTTTAGGTCAATTTTAGATTAATGATCGTGCCTTTTTTTGTTGGGTCTTTCATTGTGAGTAGCTTAGGGCGGAATGAATTGCTATTTGAAAATTTTATATCCAACCTAAAAGCTTAAAGTACGTATTTCTTGACAGGTCTGGCGTCGAAGTTTCGTCAAAGTATTTACAAGATTTAAGAGCCAAAACACGAGTCTGGACACCGGATCCGAACGTCCCGATTCCGAGTTCTTTAGACAAGTCTCCAAGTACACGTACTTCGAAGAGTTCGACGATGTACAGCGGCGGTCCAGCAGCGCCGAAGTGGGCGATGTCGCCGGGAAGAGAGGTGTTGTCGCCAGTGGATAGCAGGGGAAAGCCGCCGCCGGCGTTTTCGAACTTGAGGCCGAAAGGGAAAGGGGTGGGGGATTTGTTGAGCAAGGGGTTGGGTTTGTTTAAAGGTAAGAAGTCTACTGTGGTGGCCGAAGCGACGGGTGGTGGTTCGGCACCCGTCACTTCGGCGCCTGTCCCTTTGGCAGTGGTAGGTGGTTTGGCGGTGGGGTACGGTGGTGGGGAGTGTGTTCATGAGCTTCGTTTGATGGATACCCGATTGATTCAGTGGAGTTTTGTGAATGCTAGAGGAGCTTTTGTGAATCTGAGCATGACTAACAAAGCAGAGGTTTATATTATTTGTTGATCTACTAATCAATATACAATAATTCTAAGTACCCAAAAGAATATATCCGAAATTACTCCGAAAAAGTAAATCAACGGTATAGATTCAAATCAATGGTATAGTGAATCTATACCGTTGATTTACCTTTTCAGAGTAATTTTGAGATTTATTTTCTATGTGCCAAACTTGCTCTTGTTTTTATGGAGCATGTTTGGAGGCAGCTTTTTTCTTTTTCAAAACATTTATTACTATGCATTATTTTCATTTTTTGGCAATTCTAAAGAGATGATATCTCTTCATTAAAGAAATCAAATGAAATATGAAAAGAGAGAACTAAAAGCGAAATAAACATTATATATGAAATTAATCAAGTTTAATGTCTAAAAAGTAAAACCTCTAAATTGAAGAAATTTGAAAAGAGAGCACTAAAAAATGACAACATGATATTTTATTTGAAAAATAGCTTTCTAAGTAGTAGTTTTTTTTTTTTTTAACGTGGATATCTGTCATTCTTCGACTAAAATTCCATGCCACGTAAAATGGGTGGAAAAATCCATTAAAATAAAAACTCAGATATCAAGAAGTGATTTCAACATTAGCGCGATCTCTCTACAACAAACATATACACAATTGTTGAATGGAAAACAACACGATTTCACAAAGCAATTATTTTCATGTTATTTGCATAAGATGATCCTCATTTTGACATTCGTATGCTTCTCTACCAGGTTCAGATTGGAGTGGTAGTCCTGACTAACACATTTCACTTTTGTGATTCTACAGAGCAAATTTATAGGTGCATGGCATAGTATTACAAAGTTGCAACATTCTGTGGTACAAAAGAAGCTACAACTTGACAAAGAGAAGCTTGAGATGAAGCTGAGTTTTATTCTTCACTCCCATGTCAGTATTTCACACCACCCGAATTCTCATGATTGTACGCTTAAAGTTCAAACTGCATTGTTAGACAAGTTAAATGTGTATAGGGCTGCAAATGAGCTGAGCCGAGCCGAGTTTTACGGTGTTTAAGCTTGTTTATTAAATTTTTAACGAACACGAGCTCGAGCTCAATGAAAACCTAACGAGTCGAGCTCGAGCCGAGCAAGCCTTGGTTTGACTCGAGCTCGAGCTTGTTCACGAGCCTCAACGAACCAACAAAAAATGTATATATATCTTCGCATAGGCTTAATACAACCAAAAATATTTTGATTGTGAAGGTATATAACTTTTATTTTCCTATGGAGCAGGGATGTACCTGCGTGCGTGTGCTCTATTCTCCCTTGGTTGATTAGAAAGTGAAAACGGAAAGAACAAATTATGAAATAACAATAAAAATCCTAAACTTAAAGTATATATACTCGAGCTCGTGAGCCGACTCGAGCTGAGCTTAACCTAGCTCGAGCTCGAGCTTGTTCGTTTAACTTTTGAGCCGAGCTTGAACAAGCCACTAACGAGCCGAGCTACAAGCCGCTTGCGAGCAACTCGGTTCGTTTGCAGCCCTAAATGTGTATACTTTGTTACCGAATGAATGTTTAGGTTGCTGGTTAACTCTACGAAAGTAATCATTTTTTGGTCAAATAAGCCAAAAAAATAAAAAATAAAAAAAGCTAAATGGGTTGTCATTCAAAATAGTTATCAAGCACTATCGAACAACTTTTTTAAAGCAAATAAGTTAGATTTAAGGGTCATCATTGGGCCGGCCCAGCCCACCAAGTCGCTGCCTAAGCCCGCCGACGGACCGGGCCGATCGGGCTTTTTCTTTTTGGCGGGCCAGGCCACCTACTATTAATTGAAGCCCAAGCCCGGCCCACGGGCTAGCCCAATTTGCGGGCCTGCGGGCCAACGGGCGGGCTTAAATTTCCTTAGGCAAAACTAAACCAAGGGCAAAAAGAAAGGATTTTGTGGGATTTTGGACTAATAGGCGGGCCCGTTAGCGGGCTTTTGGACGGGTACCACGGGCGGGCTGGCTCACAGGCCAAGCCTACTGGCGGGCCGAGTAAAAATTCATAGGCCCGAACCCGCCAATTACAAACTACGGGCCGGGCTAGCTCGCCTGTTTTACGGGCTCGGGCCGGGTAAAAGTCCGCCGGGCCAGGCCGGGCTTTGGGCGGGTCGTAGGCCCTTGGGCTAAATGATGACCCTTAGTTAGATTATAAGTACCAGCAAATGGGGTCTATGAACTACACTACTTCATTATCGCATTCATTGAACCTTGTTCTTCATTTCCGGGGTCAGTATTTTATTAACTTACGATTGTTTGATCAATAACGCTCTTCGAAAGTTCACAAATGTTGAAAATAATGGTATGTACGGGTTTGAATGTGCTCTCATGTAGATCAAGTCATTGGAGGCTTGGGAAGACATCCAAGCACAAAACCTATCAGCAGTTTCAGGCGCCAAAGATAGTTTTCACTCTGCCATTTGCAGAGTACCCCTTGTGGATGGTGCAAAGGTGGTAAGTAAAGCTAATTGTTGAAGTTTTGAGAAATTTTTTGATGTAATGAATGATAATAAGTGGAGAGAGACAGATAGAGAAATCATGTAAAAGAAAAAAGTGAAAAAACATTTCTTTCTCCCCTAAAGAAAGTTCAAAATGGAAATGTATTTTTCTATTCGCAACATCTAGTGTTTTCACTGATGTAGTGACAAGTGAAAACGACATTTTCTGTGTGTTCCGTTTTCTACCTTGTTTCGCAAAACGAATTTCTCGGAACCAAAAAAAAATAAACGAGTCAAAGATGTTTTCGCTTTGTTATGATTTTATCTTTTCTCTCGAAAAAGAATGAACCAATCGGTTCGTTGTTCATGTTAAGGAACATTTAGCGTTTAACCGACACCCTAAACTTGCAGATGGATCCACATTCAGCTTACTTATCACTTCAACTTGCTGCAAATCTTGCGACGTCCATAAATTCGATGTTATACACAATTTCACCGACGGTGAGATGTGTATCTGTCTTCGTGTTTTGCCTTTTCTTTTTTATGCCTTTTCGTTTGTTATGTTTGCGTATTTGAGGAGCCTGAGGACAATAATACCATGTGGTTCCGCAACATTGATTATGTTAAACAGGCGGAGAAGACAATAACACTGATTTCGGAATTAGCAAAGGTAGTCAGACAAGAAAAAGCTCTTTTGCAAGAATTCTTGGAGCTTTTGAGGATCATTTCCACGTTAGAGGTAAACGAAGATGCATATGTGTTTGTTTGGAGGATTAGTTATTTCATAAGGCCGCAAACATAACTGTGTTCTGTTTGGCATATATAAGTAACGATTTAATGCTGCATTCATAAAAAAGGAAATGTTTTGAGCAATCTCTCTTCTTTTTCTTTCGTCTTCCTTCTTCACGTGAAACTATAAAACCGTCATTTATATATATCAACAATTGAGTCTTTTATTACACGCACGAAAGGGTAATTTTGAATTTCACATGATAGCGATAAAAAGGGAGCGAATTCGGATAAAAGGGGAGCGTTAAAACAATTTTTACGAGGACGGATTGTTGTCTTAGAATGCTACTATGTACCAAATGGAGTGGCTCAGTTTCCTGGACACAATCAAAACACAAGGGTCAATGAACCACATACTAATATGCATTTCTTGCTGTACAAAGTTACAGATTCTGAACGCTGTTTTTTTTTTTATTTGAACGTGCAGATTCAGGAAAGGAGCTTGAAGTGTAGTTTGATTCAAATAAAACGATCGCAAACAGCAGCAACAGCAAAACATCCACCACCAGCAAACTGCTTCATGAATCATGATTTCTTCCTCCGCTTTGATCATGCCAGAAGATCACTATAATTTTCACTGCTTTGATCAATGACAAACGCTTTCCTTAGTTCTCACTAAGATCGACATTTTGCGGTCGTGATGCTCAACTTAGTCCTAAATCAGTGGGGAATATTTCATGCCGGATTAATCTTACTGACCTTTATCGCCTGGTGTAAGCCTGAGGCATATGATTGCCCGGTCAGAATTCGGGGCGGGGTTGGGGCTGTATGGTGCTCTGCTTGTTTCATTTACTACTTCAATCATTCCTTTCTTCCTTTATTCATTGATGGGAAGTCAAGCAACATGGTTATCTGAATACTTGAAGCACTACCTTTCTTTCATATCCTTTTTCTTTTTTGAGAAAATAGAAGAACTCGATTCGTATGAAAAGGCTCATACATTTTCATAACAACAAAAGGTTTCAACTCCAAGCGATTTCATTAGAACATCATAGACAGGAGCATAGACAAGCATAAGGCCAACCCCTTTCCTGTTTAGCTCCTATTTTTCGTTTCTTGTGTAGGATCGGTAGGAGGGATGTAGAGGAATAAGGAGAAGTTGCAGTTTTCAGCAGTGAGACCTCCATCAGTCTAAATCCTTGGTCTCAGTTACCTCTAATTGTAGAATAATGGCATCCAAACAAAAAATTAAATACAGAATGATGAGGATCTCTTGGTTTCCAAAAATAGAAAAAAAAAAACCTCAGCCTTTGTGGTTTACGATTTTAAGGGATTTTAAGGGTGTAGCGTGTCACTGCCTCATCAGGTTTTGGTACAAAATTATACCTGTATTTCATTTTCCTCAACTTGAAGTTACTTATCGTGGGATGAACAAGAGAAATGTACTGGTACTGAAAAATATACTCTATTCTTATAATAGACGGGTACTGTCGCTGCCTCATCAGGTTTCGTTACAAAATTATATCTGTATTCCGTTCTCCTCAAGTTGAAGTTACTTATCGTGGGATGAGCAAGAGAAATTTACTGGTACCGAAAAATATACTCTATTCTTACAATAGACGGGTGCCCTATACGAAGTGCTTATCTAGGATTCACATGTATCGTAATCACGGAGTACATTTTTAAGTACGTGTAGGACCAGAGCCGGCTCATAGGGGAAGCGGAAGAAGCTACCGCTTCCGGCCCCCAAATTTTGGTCCAAAACTGAGGCTCTACTGTAATATAACTTACATATAAATATTATTAAAGAGTTTCCAAATAAAAACGCAAACCAGGTACTTGATTCAGTGATCACGTAATACTGTCATGCTGTTGGGAGTGTGTGAGTCCGTATCGCCACTGATGACGCAATGACCGAGTCTATCCCAATTCGAAGGGTTTCCACAAAAGGTAAAACAGCCTGTGGGGAAATTGGAGTGTCCTGTGTCCATTGTTTTCTCCTCTTTTAACGACCTGCCACAAGGAAGTTTCCTTGGCCCCTATCAAATATACACTACAAGCCTCTAATAAGTTGTGTTTCAATTTCCTTGCCAAAAATGAGCCCAATTTGATTCTTTGTTCGTCAATTCTCTGCTTTGTTCACCTTCTCTTCTTCTCCCAACATATGATGATAACACTTCCACAGGGAGAGAGAAGAAGAGAAGTTCTGAACAAAGCAAAGCCCCCATTTTCTTCACTGATCTGATAAAGAGAGGAGGAGGAATTGTAGAGGAGATTTTGCCAGAATGAATGATCTTTTCTCGGGTTCGTTCAAGAAATACCAGGACCTTAAGCGCCAGATTCATGTCGATGACATCGAGACCGGTGGAGGGGGCACGGGGAACGAGACCATCGATCTCGACAGGTTTTTTGAGGATGTCGAGAAGGTGAAGGATGACATGAAGGACGTAGAGAAGCTATACAAGAGGTTGCAGGAATCAAATGAGGAGACCAAAACAGCCCATAATGCCAAAACAGTGAAGGAGCTCCGGTCCCGAATGGATTCTGATGTTGCACAGGTCCTCAAAAGGGTCAAGGTCATCAAGGGGAAGCTCGAAGCGCTCGATAGATCGAATGTTGCTCACCGGAGCATCCCCGGATGCGGTCCTGGCTCGTCTGCTGATCGTACCCGGACCTCGGTTGTTAGCGGATTAGGGAAAAAACTCAAGGTCATGATGGATGAATTTCAGGCAAGTGATGATATTCAAACAAAAACAGCACATGTAAATTTGGTGTAAAATGATGTGAGTAAGATTCTTTAAATCGCAAGAAAGCCATCATCACATTGTTATGGCAGAACACCTATGGAGGAAAACTACGTATACCCGTGTCCGA